>WEZZ01004091.1:131679-147460 GCA_013400585.1 Chloropsis cyanopogon
AAAGGAGGGCAAAAAAAAAAAGGAGGAGAAAAGGAAGAGAAAAGGAGGTTTAGGAGGGACCTTGTGGCTCTGCACAACTCCCTGCCAGAAGGGGACAGCCAGAGGGGGTCGGGCTCTGCTCCCATGGAACAGGGACAGGAGGAGAGGGAATGGGCTCAAGCTGTGCCAGGGAAGGTTTAGTTTGAATGCTGGGGAAAATTTCTTCCCTGAAAGTGTTGCTGAGCTCTGGCAGAGGCTGCCCAGGGCATTGGTGGAGTCATTGTGTAATTCTGGTACTCACAGGTGGTCTCTTACCGAAAAAAAAAACCCTAAGGTGGAGATCATAAAGTTTCTGAGATCTTCCTCAAAGTCACCAAGGTGTCAAAGGAAAGGCACTGCTTGTTTAATCCCATAAAAATCTACCTGGTGCCTCTGGCCATTGCACAGGGCAGGGAAATGCAGGCAAGGTGGTGCCATGGAGGGCTGGGGAACAGCAAATTTGCTTTGGTTTGCTCCAAATGGACGCTGGATTATTCCAAGTTACTGTTTGGGACAGACCTTGGAGTCTGCTGATGTCCAGTCTGTGGAGCAGGGCAAATGATCCTGTTCAGAAACCAAATCCTGCTGATTCAGAGAGAATCCTGGCACATGTTGCTAACACATTTCTGTGTCTTTGGGAAGTCTCTGTAGGTCCTACAGCTAAAACTTTAAATCACCTTCAGAAGAGAGGGAAGATCAAGCACAGGGGGCACTGTCTTTAGGAGGGGATGAGATTTTCACAGAGCTAAACTGGCTAAAATCCCTCAGCCAATGCACAGGGCCTTCAGGGAGCACCTTAAATCTTCTTTTCTCCTCAATCCTATAATTTATTATTAACTGTGACAGAATCACAGAATAGTTTGGGCTGTGAGGGACCTTAAACCTCATCTCATTCCACCCCCTGTGGGGGCAAGGACGCCTCCAACTATCCCAGGTTGCTCCAAGCCCTGTCCGGCCTGGCCTTGGACAATTCCTCTTTAAGGTCCCTTCCAACCCAAACCATTCTGGAATTCTGTGATTCTCTTCAAGACCTGCTTTCAAAATCCCAGCTAAAACTCCCTTGTGCTACCCTGAAAAGTGATTTAACACAACCTGTCACCGTGTCTTCAGAGCCTTGGACTATGCAGCACCTTATCTGCTTTGTTTACTGCCAAAAATAAGTGTATCTTACAGTTCACTCCTGATATTTGCACAGAGCTGAAGTGGTTGTGGGGGAGCCTGCTGGGCTCTGTTGTAGCTCTTCGGCCATTAGCAGAAATTAGTTTTAAATTTAAAATACTGTGATTGATTGCCAGTAAGAATTGGTGTGGGTTTAATTTTCAGGAAATTGTTAAAAACTAGAAATTTGACTTGTAAATATAGAAATCATGATCTTGAGCCTCTGGGATGTGATGGACTGGCAGCTCAGGTGATTTTTTGCACACATTTTGTATTCATGAGGCAAAAAGGTGGGGAAATAAATAACCTATGTTATATACAAGGTGAAGGGGCAGAGACACACTTAGGATTATTAACTTGCTGTTGATTGCCATTGTAACAGCCCTGCCTGGGAGGTTATAAATAAACATTCTATTGATCTGATGCCTTTGGGGAAGAGTTCCTGTCCTGTGTCGGTTCCTGAGTCCCCACATCACATTTGGCTGTGGGATGGACCCTTGAGGACTGGCTCTGACCCACCTTGCCCCTCAGCCTGTCCCCCAGGCCACCCAAACCCCCACTCCTGATGGGGTTTTTGCCCCCTCCTGCTGCTGGGCTGTCCCAGCGAGTCCCCAAAACGCTGCCCTTTCGCCTCTGTCCTGCAGGAAATTTAATCTCCCCTGGTAAATGACACCCAGAGCTATTTTGGAGCTGGGCTCTGGAGGGAAGGAGAAGCACGTCAGCGATTTGACTGGAGGAGGACAACCCAGAGGAGGGTCGGGGGGGGTGGCACAGCCTAACCCTGGGCTGCAGAGCCGCTGCTGGGGGACTTGGGGGGACCTCCTGCTGCACGTCCCTGCCCTCGCTGGGGTTTCTGTTTTATTTCCTGGAGGGGTAAGGGGGGGGGAACCCAAGCCAACATGGTCTCCCCATGTCCTCTGTTCCCCTCTTCCCTCTTCCCCCTCCTTTCATCTCAGTAGGAATCGGCTTTTTCTTCCTCTGCCCAGAGCTTTGTCCTCCTCAGACTCAGAGAAGACTCCAGGTAAGACCAAAACCTTCAGCTGAGGAGATCTGGGGATGCTGATGTCCAGCAGGAAGTGGAGAAGGTCGTTGCTAGCTGAGGGAGGGGTGAGGTTGTTTTTGTGCCATGCTGCAGGATGTTTTGCTTTATGAAACATATTTGGGGATGGAGCTGAAGGTGCAGGTAGTGAATCCATCCTTCCTTTGCTTGCTCTGAGCCACATGTGGATTGTTCTGCTTAATTACTTCTGAGCAAAGATCAGCCTCCAGAGGAGAAAAGTTAAAAAAAAAAATCAGGTTTAGAGCTGTAGACTCAACTTGATACACTTTGTCCCCAAATCTGAGACATCACTGGGCATGAAGAGCCTGGAAAACACATGGAGAGGTGGCAGAATGGAACATTTCAAAGAGTTTTATTTCCAGGTCAGAGTTTTATAATCTCAGTGCAGCTTTTCTCTTCAGCCAGGACATTTTTCCTCTCTGGTGTCAATACAGATTCACTCTGCAACCCCCCACCCTCCTCCCATTTCTCCAAATGGTTCTGAGGGGAGATAGGGAGAGATGGAGCTCGACAGCTGAGGCTATTTTGGGCCCTACAGCTCAATGGGGTGGAGTGAGTGTAATGACAATGACGTCCACTTGTTAAAATACGAGGGCTTAGGTCGGGGCCACGGCTGATTGTCACCAAGGGAATTCTTTGTCCATATGGGAGCTGCAACTCCCTCGTGTAGGAAATCACATGGGGTAAAACAGGAGCATTTCTAGCCTTGCAGGTCTGGGTTGGTTTTTTTTTTTTTCGTTTTTTTTTTTTTTTTTTTGCCACAGCTGCTTCTCTCCAGGCCTGTGTGTAAAGCAAAATGCACTTGGGTGAAATTTGTGATGCAGTTTCTAGATTTACATGGTTCCTTTTGTCTCCTGGGTAGAAACCCCAGAATTTGTGTGTTTTCTCTCCATTTGTCTCCCTTATTCTCAGCCCCACAGAACAGGAGTGAGCATCACAATGTGCCCACACCTCCCTGGTGCTTTGGCCTTTTATTATTTTCAGAGCAGTCTTGGGAGGCTCACATAAATAGAAGGAAAAATGGCTGCTGTGGAGCCTGAGGGGCTGCTCTGTGCAGTTTTAGGTCTCTGGAAGTTTCAGGGGTGGTTTTGTAGCTCCATCAACGGTGGAGCGTGAAGTCCCCATCTTGCAGTAAAACCCAAGGAGGATGAAATCCCTTCCCTGCGTGGAGTTTCTTGGAGCTGTTAGTGTGTTGATGGAAAATGTTTTCTGGCCAGGTGGTTGAAAGTGGGATGAGTGAGATGATTAAGATAGGTCTGTCTCTGTAGAGAGGAAAAATAAGTGTTTTAACCATATAAATCATCTAAGAGGCTTGAATCTCTGGTGGTTTTTATGGAGTGTGTGCTGCTGACGTGGCTGGAAGGGATCTGACCCTCTTGCCCAGTGAGGTGCACAAACCATGTGATTTGTTCTTGCTCCTCGTTGGAATTTTCTAAATGTTTGAACCCTTGTCTGCTACCAATCATTGGGAACATCCAGGTTATTGATAAGGGACTGATAGGGGAGGATGAGGGGATGCAGGTCCCTGTGAGGCATTTGGTGCATGTTTAGGCCTACCCTGAAGGTCAGAACCGTCTCGAGCTTTTCCTTTTCTCTGAGGGCCGCTCACCACGTTTAACACCATGTCAGCCCCTGACCTGCCATGAGCTTTTCCCCAACATATCCCATGGATTTTGGCTTAGGATGGAGGCCGTGGATGGGAGGGAATGCAGACAAGCTTGACTCTGAGTTGAGTTAGAAGCTCCTTCCAAAGGCTTCGTGTGCTGCGGGTTCTCCGTGTCCGACATCTCCAGTGACGGATCCGCCACAGAAACCTCTCCCATCTGCTCATCCAGTGACCTTTGGACATGCCAAAATCGGTTCTCCCTCACTGAAGTGGAATTCAGAGTAGCCCAGGCTAAGCCCTGAGCCCAGCTCCTCAGGCCCAGATACCGTTCCTGCTCTGGTGGAACGGGATAAATCCCGCCTCCCTGGATTAGAGCGCTGGCGCAAATCCGCGCTGAGCCCCGATTTAGGGGCGTAATGGGCAGGGAGCACTGGGTGTGCTGGTGTGCATTTCACCCCCAGAGCTCCCTGTCTGCTGTGACAGCCCTCAGGCACCCACCAGAGCCCGGCTGATGTCACCCAGCCTGCAGCTGACACCGAGCACTTGTGCTATTCCAAAGTTGTCCCTTCCCTGGGAGGCTGCTGGAAGTGGAGAGGGCAGCCGGGTTACTGCTGTTTTCCCTCAGCAGAATTTTAAACATCAAAGGGAACCCAAACTTCCCATTTGACAACTCATCGACTTCCCTTCCCACCCACAGATTCCATTTCCTGATGTTTTTAGATGGAACAATACAAGCAGATAAGTCGTGTAAACTACAGTAATACCGATGCTGCCCTTGATTTTTATCTGGAGCTTCTGTTTCAGTGGTGTTCTTTGAAAGCTCAGGATTTAGAGACAGGAGGTTCTCTCTAAATCCTGCCTTTCCTGTCAGGAAAAGGAGTGAGAGGATTAGAATTTAGCATTGCAGAGGAAGTTGAGGAAACATAAACTCTAAAAGCAAGAAAAATACCTCAAATCAACGTATTTTTGACTTGGGCAGCAAAAGGATAAAAGAGGATTGAGGAAATGAGCAAACAGGGTCATGATGGGGCTTAATGTGGTGTTGAGAGAAATTCTGTGTTTCTGATCTGTGTTTGGACCTTGGTGATCCGTTAGGTTTAATTATGTCCCCAAAGTCTAAAATTTTGCAACTAGTGGCCACCTTTGTCTCGGGAATGTTTTATGAGGTGGATTGCACGGTGTTTTTTGCTCTTTGCCCTGCATCCTGGTGGACAGGATTCTCTTTCTAATCCTTGAGTGGAAAAGTTTGGTCAGAGATCCACCTGTTACCCCTGTCCTTTCTCACACAAAGAGCTTCACCACAGGCTGCTGACAGCCTGGGGAGCAATTCACCATGGAGGGGACCTCTGCCTTCTCAGAGGTTGTAGAAGGTTTTCCAGGTGCAGATCAGCATTGATGAAGCAATGTGAAACCAACCCATCAGCCAGCACTGCACAGTGAATCCCAGCAGGCTGGGATGGAGCCAGGCGGGGGGACCTGAGGGTGAATTTAGAAAGGATTGATCTCATCAGTCCAGCCTGGAGGAGAGAAGGTTCCAGGGAGAGCTCAGAGCCCCTTCCAGGGCCTGAAGGGGCTCCAGGAGAGCTGGAGAGGGACTGGGGACAAGGGATGGAGGGACAGGACACAGGGANGATGGAGGGACAGGACCCAGGGAATGGCTCCCACTGCCAGAGGGCAGGGTTGGCTTGAATATTAGGAAGAAATTCTTTCCTGTGAGGGTGGTGGAGCCCTGGCACAGGGTGCCCAGAGAAGCTGTGGCTGCCCCTGGATCCCTGGCAGTGTCCAAGGCCAGGTTGGACAGGGCTTGGAGCACCCTGGGACAGTGGAAGTCGTCCCTACCCGTGGAACAAGATGATTTTTAAGGTCCCTTCCAACCCAAACCATTCTGGGATTTGGTGGCACCACCACCAGGGCTCTCCAGTTCCGAGTATCCAGCAGGAACTGGACAACTCCGGGGTGGTTCCCACTGCAAGGCACCCATTCCCCTGCCCATGGGAAGCAGGTGTGGTGGCAGTGGTGGGACAGGAGTGGACAGGAGGCCTGGACCAGCTGTGTGTTGGCTCCAGTGATTTATTAACATTATCTGACAGCTCTGTGCAGTTCTGCCTCTTTCCCCAAACACAAACCAGGGACAATCCGAATGAATAAAGACATAAGCAGAATTATAAGTGCCGCCAGTTTGCCTTTGGCGTGCTCAGAAATGGCCCAGATGGGAATGTGATCTCTGCTGCAGATGATTAATCACAGAGGGATTACATGGGGAAATATGACACTGGCAAATGGCTGAGATTTATTGGAAAGGGCATTTGCATTGACTAGGTTTATTCATGCTTTGTTGCTGGTCCTGTCGCTTCCAAGGGAGCTGTCCTGGCACTTGCAGAGAGTTACTTTTTTTTTTTTTAAAGTTTCAGAGTTACTGGGCTTTTTGGAAGTTTGAATGAACATGTAAATAATTGAAATCAGAGTAATTATTGAGTAAGTTGATTGACAAGTTACACAGTAGAAATATTAAATCTTGTCCTTTCAGTACATTCACAATTCTGTCCTCTCCTGGCTCCTAAATCTATTTATCATCATAATCCAGTGTGCTGTGTTTTATCCCATTTGAAATTATAAAATGTAATTTATCTTGTGCAGTCTGTCTAACTTGTTAGATTGTTAGATACATCCACAGCCTCATCCTTTCTGCAGGTTAGGATTTCATGCCTCTTACTGGATTTCATGCTCTCCACACCCATAAAACAAGCTTTTCCCCCTCTTTTTCAGGTGGGGACTAAAGATACAAGAACTGGAGTGTCTTTCTCATAATTATAACAGTAAACCAGCAGCAGAGCAAGGAATAAACCCTGTTTTTCTTTCCATGTTAGAAAAATACCTAAAATAATCATGGGCACACACTGTTTTCACTGATCCCTGGATTTTTTTCTGGCATCCTGGCCACTCATAAAGGTGTAAAAACCTTAGAGAGTGAGGGCACATGGTGAAAGCTGCTGGAGGAGTAGGTGAGAGCAGAGTATGTGGGTTTTCACCCCACCCTAGGAGGTCTGTGGACACAGGATCTTGTATTGGATGGGGAGGAGTGACTTGCAAACCCCAGATGAGTTTTTGGGCGCCATGGGAGGGGGAGGCTGGACCTTGAAGCCACTGGGAAGAAGAATATGGGATGGATTTGCTGCACCAGTTTGGTTCAGGAGCAAAACCAACAGGCATCTGGTGCAGGAGCTTCTGGTTTTTGACTGTGTTTGTTTGGGCACAGCTGGGCAGGGAGAGAAGGATGCACTTTAGGAAGTGAGCAGCATTCCTGCTGCTGTGACAGCCAGGCTTTGAGAGCCCTCACCCTGCTCCTCCAGGCCCAGAAAGGTGTCCTGGGCCCCAGGGGATGGAAACAGCACACAGGTGGGTTGGGGGAAGCCCCTGGCTGCTGAGAGGTCCCTGGCTGGTTCCCAAGCAGCTCTTCTTGTGTCTCTCTAGCCACCTCAGTGCTCCAGGCCCTTGTCCATGTTAGGCAGGGCTCGGTTTGATGGAAAAGTGAAGCAACTCTATTTTTCTGCTCTTTTTTGACACCACGAAGCTGGAAATAAGTCAGAGTGATGCATCTGTGAGACACAATAGGAAGCCAGGGAGGGTGAGACGTGGCAGTGTCTTCTGGAGGTGAATCCCAGTGCTTTGGTGGCACAGTGCAGCCTGAAATTCAAGCTGATGGCTGGGAAATGTTAGGAGATGAGCTCTGAGTCTGTGTTTTGATTGTTAACTCTTGGTTAATGCAGTGAATGGTTCTGCTGGGCTCTCCAGAGTTGAGCTGGTGAGTCCAACGCTCTCACCATCTCCTTCTGCACATTGAAATGGTCCTTCCCCAAATGAGCAGAAGACTCTGATTGTCGATCAGTTGGCTTCAGTGGAAATTTCCACTGAGTTCAGTGTACTTTGGCTCAAGCCCCAGGCTCCTATCTGCCCCTTCTAACCATTCATGCAGCTTCTCTATTGCAGCTGCACAAGCGTTTATGGAAAACACGTTTTAAAGCTCAGCTGAGGGCAGAGGTTGGAGGTAGTAAGAGGGTCCAGAGAAGTTCAAACTAATTCACAGATTTCTAGACCAGTTTGAGACCAAGAGAAAAAAGAGATCTGTGTATTGAAGGTGGCCACTTAACAGAAAGTCAGTTGGTCTTAGCACTGATGACTGCAAGTCAATTATTCTTTACCCTCTTACTGTTTACTAAAAGTAAATTTTCCCCATTACTTTCTTTTCCCCCTCCCAGATTTAATGTTTGAAACTTGTTTCTTTATTTACTACAGATTTGTGGCAGAATAATGAAATTTGCTCAATACCAGGAAGCAAAAGCAACCAAAATTGAATTAATTTAGAAAGGATTGATCTCATCTAAAAGGAAAAGTCTTTGATTGCTTCTTGTTATTTTATGTGTTCTTTGGAATGGAAGACACAGGATAGGACAAGACATGATGTAGATTTTCTGTTAAATGTACAAAGATACCATTTGGTTTTGCCTTAGATCTGTGACCCAGATGAAGTTTGGCTCAGCGATACCATCTGGAATGATAATAGTGATCACAAAATCATAGAATATCCTGAGCTGGAAGGCACCCACAAAGACCATTGAGTCCAGCTCCTGGCCTTGCTCAGGACAGCCCCAAGAATGGCTGTGCCCTGTGCCTGAGGCAGTTTTCCAGAAGTTTCTTGGGCTCTCATAACAAATACAATTTTGTATTCTCGTGACACCCCTTTTCCAGTACATGTATTTAATGGTAACTTGTATTTTTCAGTCCCCAGCAGCATAAATGGAATTAAATCTGTAATCTGTTGTTAATTTTCATGCACAATTTGTCATTTACCTCAGCAAGTACCTTGCCATATATACACTGTGCACATAATTATTTGCTAGCCCATCTCCATCTTGATATGAAGAAGAGGGAGAGGAGACAAGAAATTGGGAAGTGATTTTTCCCAAGGTTATGCAGCAAGTCGATCCAACCCTCACTCCCTGATGCCATCAGTGATTTGAGCATTAACATAAATGCACTAACAGGAGCTGGAGGAGGATGGAAAAATGGTGATTTAAGAAATTAAAGTAGGGTTTTGGCCTGCTCCTATTGATTTCTGCTGGAGCTGGGGGGAGATGGTGAGAGCACCTGCCATTGGGTGAGAGAGTGGGTGGATGTGTGGCCAGCAGGGAAGCCAAACTGCTGCAGGATTAAGAAGGATATTTCTGTCTCACTGACTGGGTTTTATTTCCTTTCTGAGTTACAGCACCCAGAGCCTTGGTCCTTCTTCTGTGTGCAGCACTTAGAAGGTGAAAAAGCAGGGATGTGCTCACCTGGAGTAGGACCATTCCTAGGGTGCAGACAGGAGCTGCCAGGACAGAGGGGTGTGGTATCATGAGGCCAAAGAGGTTAAACAGCTTGAAGAGAAATGGTGCACTCAAATCTTGGAAAACCTGGTCTAGGGGGTGACGTCCCTACCCATGGCAGGGGGTTGGGATGAGATGGTCTTCAAGGTCCCTTCCAACCCCAACCATTCCATGATGACTGCAGTATCTTGATGGGCAGACACATCTCTCAGAATGTAGTGTCCAGTGTATTCCTTGTGGTTGCAGAACCATCTGTCACACAGCTTTAGTGCAGGTCACTTTTTGAGTGCCAGAGGTGGGAGGCATCATCATGTTCCTTCTGTATGAACAGCCCAAAGAGTTCTGGTTTGCCCAGAGGCTCTGTGGGGACGTGAGCTGCCTTATGCAGCAGTTTATTAACCTCAAATAGAAGAAATCCTCAAGACCAATAATGCTCCAAAGCCTTCCATACATTCCAATATTCCAAAGCCTTCCAATAATTTTCCAAAGCCACCCATAATGAGAAGGGCATTGAAAACATTGGGGTTCCAGGTGACAAACACCCTGATACCACAGGAGTGCAGCGATTCTTTGGCCGCACCCTCTGCCCTGCTCTCTCCTGACCCTTCTCTCTGTCCCCCTTTAGGAAGGAAGGCAGGATGGATTACAGCTTGCTCAGCGGTGTCCCGCGCTTCCTGACCCGGCCCAAGGCGTTCATGGTGTCTGTAGGGAAGGATGCCACCCTGAGCTGCCAGATCATTGGAAACCCCATCCCAGTGGTGAGCTGGGAAAAGGATAAACTTCCAGTCCAGTCTGGGGGAAGGTTTAAAACCACGGAGGATGGGGATTTGTATCGGCTAACCATCTACGACCTGAGCCTGGAGGACAGTGGCCAGTACATCTGCCGGGCCAAGAACACCATCGGGGAGGCTTTTGCTGCCGTCAGCATCAAAGTGGGAGAGGAGACCACAGTCACAGAGTCAGCTCCTTACTTCATCCAGAAACCTTCCAACATCAAAGTAACCTTGGGAGAAGATGTCATGTTCAAATGCAAAGTCCAGGGCAGCCCTCCCCTCTCGGTGAACTGGGAGAAGGACGGGAGATACCTGAGGAACAAGGCAGACGCTGGACGCTTCCAGATCGAGTCTGCTGGCGAGTCCAACGCTCTCACCATCCAGTGTGCCCAGCTGGGGGACAGCGGCACCTACACCTGCCGGGCAGAGAACCTCATCGGCTCCGCCAGCGCCTCGGCCGCGCTGGTGGTGGAAACGCACGGCTCCTCCAACCCGGGCAGCGGCGCCAACTGGGACAGCAGCTGCGGCAAGACGGCCTCCTTGCTGTCCCACCTGCAGAAGAGGCGGGAGGAGATCAGAAAGACGGACATCTCCCACGGGACTCTCGACGCGGCCTCTGCGCAGGTGGAGGGGTTGTCCGGCATCGGTTACGGCCTGTCCCGGGATTACGAGCGGGCGGCGGCGCTGACCAAAGGGCCCCGCAACGCCACTTTTGGGGCGCTGACGCGCGTCTGCAGCGTGACGGAGGGCAAGCACGCCAAGCTGAGCTGCTACGTGACGGGCGAGCCCAAGCCCGTGATCGTGTGGAAGAAGGACAACGAGGTCATTTTGGAAGGCCGGCGGCACGTCATCTATGAGGATGACCAGGAGAACTTTGTGCTGAAGATCCTCTTCTGCAAGCAGACCGACAACGGGCTGTACACCTGCACGGCCTCCAACCTGGCGGGGCAGACCTACAGCTCTGTCCTGGTCACTGTCAAAGGTGGGTGCTTGTGGTTCTCACCAGGGTGGATGTGCCTGCAAACAGGATGTACCCATCCTGTTCAAACCCCCACCTTGGATTGGGGTGGGGGTTTGAACAAAACTTCTGCCTCCAAACTGCTGCAGGGGAGGGTGTTTAGATGTGGATGAAGCCCTCCTGGTGGAAAGGGCTTGTGCACTTGAATAGATGGCCTGGGCACAGAGTCACATTGCTGGTGGTTTTTAGGAAGGGCAGTAAAGAGGTGCCAGGCAGGGGTGGATGATGCAGAACTGGCTGGTTGTGGGGCAGCTGGGATGCACCAGATCCCTCAGGCTCCCGTCAGTCCTGGTTTTACAGTGATGTAAGAGATCCGTTCCTATGCTCTGGGTCAGTGACTGCCAATGCCCTGTCTCACCCTCCAGGCTTTAATCACATCTGGGTTTGTGTTCACCATGGGGTTTACTCAGACGTGCCATTTGCAGTAGTAGTGGAAACCCCTCCCTACAAGATAAGTGTGTCAGGCTGCCTTGGATCCCCTGGGGGACCTACTCCAACTCTAATTACAGTCCAGCTCAGTTTTCCTGTACAGTGACCCACCAGCAGCCTTGTTCCTGCCAGGCTCTTCAGCCTTCTCCCAGTTTACATTGCTGGAGAGTCTGTGTTCCTTGAATGCTCCTAGAAAACCTCACAGGTCCAGGATGCCTTTGTTTGCCATAGTCAGTGGTGAAGAATTTGCCTTTAGAGGGTCACTCCACACTTGTGAAGGTCTATCCAAGTTCTTCAGAATGGCAACAAAAGTGTGACACACAGTTTTTATAGAATCCCAGAATGGTTTGAATTAGAAGAGATCTTAAAAATCATCTAATTCCAACCTCTTGCCATGGGCAGGGAGACCTTCCACCAAATCAGGTTACTCCAAGCCACATCCAACCTGGCCTTGACCAATCCAGGAAGCTCTAAATTTTCCAGCTGCTCTCCCATTTGGAAAGGGGACAGCAGGCAGTTTGCAACCCAGGCAGCACCTGTAAATGACGTGTCAGAGACAAAAGATTTTACCACTCAAGTGGTAAAACTGATGATTTTTCACTAGCAGCAAAATATATTAGAAATCCAAATAACTAGGAATTATCTGTGTTTCATACTCATCTTTAAGACTCTTAGGTGTTATTTGATTCTCTGTTTTCCCTTTTTTGGATATCTCCTCTTACATTCAGAGTCTTTCCCATCAGTGGCTCAGTCCCTGTGTCCATCAGTGACACCTGATCCGTGGAACTCACTGGCACTTGTCCCACCCATTGCTGTCCCTTGGAGGTGCTGAGTGGCATGGGGAAGGGCATTTGTCCTGTTCCAAAAAGCTGTGATTACCTCATGAGCTGGGACTCAGGGCTAAAGATCAATCCTGGCCCTTGGATGGGGGATCACTTGGAGGTTGGATCAAGCTCAGTTCCCTGCTCAACACCTTGCAAAACCAAACACCCCCTGCTCTGCCTGTGCTTATCTTACTGCTCTCATGGCTGTTCCAAAGGAGCTGGGGAGAGCAAGGGAAGCAGCCAGTCTGGGAGCAAGCACCATGGGAAAAGGTTATTGATCCGTGTCCGTTGTCCAGAGCTGCCTGTGAGTCAGGAGGCTGAAGTGGAAATGTTTATGGATTGTTTCTTTTTTACTCTCTACCACGCTTGGCTCCCTGTCCAGGCCAAGGCTGCCATGGAAAATCTACGTGTGCTGGTTATAATTAGGCCCTGATAAATGACTCTCCTTTGTGTCACCAGAGGTTCTTCTCAGCGCTCCCAAGACAGATCAGAATGATGCAGCAGATGAAAAAAGCTTTTAATTCTGTTGTTTGTGTCACTGGTGATGCCATTGGTTCATCTGCTGCAGGCTTAGGGAGGGAGATCATCTTTCCATGCAAACTTTTCTTTGCTCAGAGGTTGAATTCTCCAAGCAGCCACCCCTAGAACCATAGAATCAGAATGGTTTGGGCCGGGAGGGACCTGAAAGGACACCTGATTCCATCCCCCTTCCACAGGCTGGGATGCCACTCACTAGATCAGGTTGCTCAGGGTCCTGTTCAAACTGGCCTTGAACACTTCCAGGGATGGGACATCCATAGAAAGCCTCCTATATTCTGGCAATATACATCCTAGGGACCCAGGAACCCAACATTTGTGAACACTTTGCTGAGCCTGTGCCTTAAAGATCTCTGAGCTGGGGGGAAAAAAACAAAACAAAAAAAAAGGATTTTTGAGCTGTTCGTAAATGAGATTTAGTGAATCAGACTTAAACAAAGAAAGGCTACAGGGCAGAGAATCAATCTCCTAAAAAAGGAAAATTGAAGCTTGATTAGATTCAGAAATGTGTCTGAATCAGAGATAAAATCACAATCCATACTCTGAGATGTGAGCTGTAAAAGGAGTTGGGGAAATTGTTCCCAAGAATAAACCTTTAACAAAGCAAGGTGTGGGGAGGATGGGAGGAACATAAATAACCAGCTTGGGTTTCCTGAAGGCTTTGGAGACTTCCCTAGGCCATGTGTAAAGTTGGTGAGAACAGAATTCAGGTCTCCACCCTGGGCCAAGCTGTGCTCGCTGGAGTCCCTGAATAAAGTAACCAGATACTGGATGAGAAGGGTAAAGGTTGCAAGCCAAACAGGATGGAGCTGGGAAAAACACCCTGGTGCTGAGGCCACCTTATTCTCCCTCTGATCAAATGTGATTTTGGATGGTCACTCTCATGACAGTCACATTGGAGATCTGAAAGAGAATTGCAACTTGAGAAACAAGGAGGTAGAAAGGAAATTTGGAAAGCACAGTAACTAGGAAGGTCAAAGGCTGAAGATGGTGGGAGCTTGTCAATCTTCATTCAGCCAGCTCTTACTGAGAGGATTTTCCATATTCTTACCTTTCTTGGATCATTTTTGTTAGGCAGAGGGAAAACTTGCCTCTGGAATAAGAGATGTGAGAGTTCCAGCAATAAGAAATGTAGACAAGTGAAAAAGTGAGGTCCAGAGGACAGATGTGCCTTGATAAGGTTAAGCAAACATTGGGCTTCTTTTCAGGCTGCACCTATTCTTAGCAAAATATGTGTTAGCAGGACTTGCTTTTTAAAAATAACATCCTCTCATTGCCAGTTTGCTTGCTATGGACCAAACAAAAAAGCCTATGACAGACTGGAGAAATATCTCCTCAGGATAAGCAGCAAAATGAATCTCTGATCTAAGTTCTTGCAGTTTCCTGCCAGTTCCATGAGCTGCTCTTGCTCTGTGCTCCCTCAGTGTTTTGCTCTGCTGTGCCTCTCACATTTTTCCCAGTGAGCAGGTTTTTGGCAGCTCTCTTATTTTCTCTCTTATTTGCACCTCTCTGACCTGGGCCAGATGATTTGGGATGCCTGCTCTCAGGAGACCTGTGGTCCTTCTGTAGTCCCCTGGCCCAAATCAACCCCCTCTGCCTGACCAGGCACATTCTAGACCTTGTAAAGAGCATGAAGATACGTGGGGGAAATGGATTTATAGAGAATTCTCCAAGCCTGACAGAAGGCTCACACAGTGTTTGCATCTGTGTGCAAACCTTGAGATCAGAAATGCTGCCTGAGAAATGCCATGGAACAGGACAGACATTGCTGAGAGAGAAATGGAACTGGAAACAAGTTCCAAAGGATGGCCTTGCAAATGAGACTGGATACTTTGGAGAAATGGAACTGTGAAAGATGCACTGCAGTGGGAGCCACGAGGGGTAATTTTAGAGGATTGGCTTGAAGGCATTTCCAGCATGGTGTGGCTAAAGCTGATAGGCCAGGAAATGTTTATAATGTAATTAGGAAATAGTTGGTTTCTGATTGTGATGGTGTGAATGATAACATCTGTATTGTCTCACCCTTCTCATGAGCCTGAAAATGGAATAAAAGTTTCTAAAATGCCTCTCAGTTACCCCATCTCTGGGTCAGAAAAAGGTTAAATCCAATGGATATGCTCAGGAGGAGGAGGTTGGTGGGTTTTGGAACCACTGTGACATCTCCAAAAGCCAGACTGGGTTCATCCCCGGCTTCAATTCAGTTTATCAGCTGCTGTTGCTGCAAAGCTCCATTCAGAGGGAGATAAGACGTGTGTGCACATGTCAGCAGGACGAAAGCAGAGTTGTTTTCAGAGGATATCTGTGACCCCAGGCTGCCAGAGATAGCCTTGCACTGCCTTTCCCTGGCTGGGAGAGCAGTGCTGTTGCTTTAACATGCTCATAAGAGTCAACCAACCCTTCTGTGCTTGAACATTTAAGAGCTTTTTCCTGGAATAGCTTTTTATTTTTTTTTATTTTTTTCACTTTAGGTACTGCTTAGTGACTGTAAAGGGAGAGGGGTTAATGATCTGGCCAGCTGCTCCAAGTATGGGAATACACTTGTGTGCTTCTCAGGTGCAGCTTGTGTTTCTTTTTGGCCCTTGTGCAGCTCTGCGTGTTCCCAGTGTCAGCTCCAGCCTCCCTCCTGCCAGAGGGCTGCATCCTTCTGATCAAAGCTTGCTTGGCCTCACAGAATCCCAGAATGGTTTGGCTTGGAAGAGACCTTAAACCTCTTCTCCTTCCAGCCCCTGCCGTGGGCAGGGACACCTTCCACTATCCCAGGTTGTTCCAAGCCCCGTCCAACCTGGTCTTGGATGCTTCCAGGGATCCAGCTTCTCTGGGCAGCCTGTGCCAGGGCCTCCCCACCCTCAGAATAAAGGATTTAATCATAATATCTAACCCTAAAAAAAATCAGGAAAAAAAGGAAAAAGGATAATCAGTCTCTGGAGTGTGGGCAGAGCAGATCTGTGCAACCATAGCTGCAGGCTTTTCAAGGCAATACTTTGGCTTGCCTTAA
>WEZZ01004091.1:147538-160561 GCA_013400585.1 Chloropsis cyanopogon
GCATTTCCAGCATGGTGTGGCTAAAGCTGGTAGGCCAGGAAATGTTTATAATGTAATTAGGAAATAATTGGCTTCTGATAGTGATGGTGTGAATGATAAATCTGTATTGTCTCACCCTTCTCATGAGACTGAAAATGGAATAAAAGTTTTTTTAAAATGCCTCTCAGTTACCCCATCTCTGGGTCAGAAAAAGGTTAAATCCAATGGATATGCTCAGGAGGAGGAGGTTGGTGGGTTTTGGAACCACTGTGACATCTCCAAAAGCCAGACTGGGTTCATCCCCGGCTTCAATTCAGTTTATCAGCTGCTGTTGCTGCAAAGCTCCATTCAGAGGGAGATAAGACGTGTGTGCACATGTCAGCAGGACGAAAGCAGAGTTGTTTTCAGAGGATATCTGTGACCCCAGGCTGCCAGAGATAGCCTTGCACTGCCTTTCCCTGGCTGGGAGAGCAGTGCTGTTGCTTTAACACGCTCATAAGAGTCAACCAACCCTTCTGTGCTTGAACATTTAAGAGCTTTTTCCTGGAATAGCTTTTTATTTTTTTTTATTTTTTTCACTTTAGGTACTGCTTAGTGACTGTAAAGGGAGAGGGGTTAATGATCTGGCCAGCTGCTCCAAGTATGGGAATACACTTGTGTGCTTCTCAGGTGCAGCTTGTGTTTCTTTTTGGCCCTTGTGCAGCTCTGCGTGTTCCCAGTGTCAGCTCCAGCCTCCCTCCTGCCAGAGGGCTGCATCCTTCTGATCAAAGCTTGCTTGGCCTCACAGAATCCCAGAATGGTTTGGCTTGGAAGAGACCTTAAACCTCTTCTCCTTCCAGCCCCTGCCGTGGGCAGGGACACCTTCCACTATCCCAGGTTGTTCCAAGCCCCGTCCAACCTGGTCTTGGATGCTTCCAGGGATCCAGCTTCTCTGGGCAGCCTGTGCCAGGGCCTCCCCACCCTCAGAATAAAGGATTTAATCATAATATCTAACCCTAAAAAAAATCAGGAAAAAAAGGAAAAAGGATAATCAGTCTCTGGAGTGTGGGCAGAGCAGATCTGTGCAACCATAGCTGCAGGCTTTTCAAGGCAATACTTTGGCTTGCCTTAAGCTGAGGTGTATTTAGGCATAACATCTAAAAAAAAATAAAATTACCAGGTTGATGTGCTGAGTTAGTGTCACCTTCCTGTTCCTGGACATATTGTATGGGTTCCCAGTCAGGTTTTAGCCTCAGGGTAAAAACCAAGGTACTCCATAGCATTGCTCCCTCCAGGTGTCCTGTCCAGCCTTTAGAGTCTGGTACCTTATTTAAACTGAAAGAGGGGAGTTTTAGATCAGACATCAGGAAGAAATTCTTGACTGTGAGGGTGGTGAGGGCAGGATGGAGTCACAAAAAGCAGCTGGGGGCTGGCACAGGCGTTCCTGGGAGGTGAAGGTACATATCAAGGCATGATCTCTCACGAAACATCAGCACTGGCTAACCCAAGTGTGTGACACGACTGTGGCACCAGTCCCGTGGCCCTGACTGCTGGCTGTCCTCTCCAGCCCAGCTCCCCTTTCCCCACTTCAGGGCTGGGGTATCAGGGTGATGTCACAGCGCAGCTGTCGCTGGAATTCGACATTGTTCAGTTCAGGAGATGGTTTCCCTCACTGTCATGCAGCTGCTTGGTGGGTTTGATCTATGCTTGGGTTTGGCCCTCAGCCAGAGCACTGCAGCCCCTCTGCTGGAGGAGGCCTGAGGCAGTTGGGAGACTGGGGTTTGTTCTCTATTTCTTTTATTGTCGCTGACAAAAGCTGGTACAGCCTTTGGTGCTGGTGGGGAGAACAGAAAACTCCTCCTTTTGTGCTCTCCCCCACATCTGACTGTGCACAGCCACCTCACAGCTCTCTGTGCCCTTTCAGATCACTCTGCTGAGCTGTTTCTGCTGCAAGACCCTGAAAACATTGGTTCTTGCACCAGCTCAGCTGCTCACTGTCACCTGGAATTTCTGCCCTGTGCTCTGTCCCATGACCAGCTTGTTTGTCGTTAAACCACTTCCAGTAGGATTCCTTTTAAAGCCTTTTACTCCAACCTGGCCCTGATCATTCCAGGGATGGGGCAGCCACAACTTCTCTGGGCAATTTGTGTTAGGGCCTCACCACCCTCACAGAGAAGAATTTCTTCCTAAATTCCCACCTAAACCTCCTCTCATCATAAGCTCTCACTTCTCCTTTCCGTTTTTACCCTCTTAAGAGCCCACCATACCCTTCAAGGCAAAACTGAAGGATCTTGAAGTGAGGGAGAAGGAATCTGCCACCTTCCAGTGTGAAGTGCCCGTTCCTGGGACTGAGACAGCTTGGTTCAAGGAGGAGACCAAGCTCCAGCAGAGCAAGAAGTACAACATCGAGGAGGAGGGCACCTACCGCCGCCTCACCGTCCAGAACGTCACCACGGATGATGACGCTGTTTACATCTGTGAGATGAAGGAAGGGAGCAGGACCATTGCAGAGCTGTCTGTCCAAGGTAAGAAAGGCTCTCGGTGTTTCAGATTGGCCAAAAGTGTGGGATTCACATGTGAAACTCCAGGTTTGACCCTGTGGGTGGGATTTAGCCCATCCATGTGGGCACTGGAGAGGAGCAGGGTCCTTTATGGTGTGAGAGTGTGGTCAGTGGGTCCCTGGGGCTCCTGACAGGATTTCTTTGGGCACAGGGCCACATGGCACAAGATGTCACCCAGTGGGAGCCCACGCTGAAAGAAGCTTCCTCCAGCTGTAGCCTGGCCCTGTAGACTTCTCTTTGATGCTTTGGAGTGGCTACCTGAAGCAGAGGCTAGACAAGATTAGGAGAATAAAAGTGGGTATTTATTAAAGGCCTTCAACAGGTTCGCCTTGGGCAGTCAGAAACCTCCAAGAGGGGCTGCAGCCAGGATGCACAATGGTCACAAGTTTTCCATACAGTTAAAAGTTTGGTCCATTTACATACCAGGGGTTAATCCTCCAATTACAGCTTCAGGTAATGAAGTCATTTACTCCAAGTTTCTCTCCCACAATTCACTGCTGTTTACATCTCTCAGGGCCTGAGACAGCCCTTGAGTTTTAGGCCTAGAGAGGAATTGTTTTGTCTGAATAAAACAGGAGAACAACAGCTGATAGGCTATGGAGTTTTAGAGCTATACACTAAAGCAGCACAGGATCTGAAAAATAGAAAAGCCAAATCCTAAGGCATGACCCCAGCATCAGATGTGTCCCCTGGCACTGTCACACACATCTTGTCTGGTGTCCAGTGAACAGAGTGGTGCTGACCACAATGGAAAGGGACTTTAGCAGCTGTGGTGTGTGGCCAGGTGTGTGGTGCAGGCTGCAGCCAACACCAGCATGGTTTAGATTGGAAAACACATCCATGCTCCAGATCCCTGGTGGCTGGAGCTGTTCTCTGGAGTTTGGAAGGGGGACAAGGAAAGGACAAAGTGTGGATGGCCATGTCCAAGTGTCCTGAGTCTGGTGGTTCAGACTGAAGTGGGAGTAGCTGTAGTTGGGTATGGTGGGGGTGTCTCTCAGGGAGTAGACACAAACCCCAGAGCTGCAGGAACTGGAGACTGCCACAACTACAGGATTAATCTTGTCCTGACTCATTTGTAGCCTGAGTATACTCCCAGCGAAACCAGGAGTTCTTAATATAGAAATTGCTACAAGACAGCTGGCTGATGTGCATCCCTGTGCAAATTCCTTTTTGTACCACCAGTAAAGAGCTGGAAGTGCGCAGAGGTGGATGCAGAAGGGAAAATTTAGTCCAGAGACATAGGAGAGTTCAGGCTGACATCTATTTGTTGCACCTTCTGTTAGGTCTGGACCACCTAAACCACTGCTGTAAATGTGTTTGGTCCCAGTAGGACAGCTGGTATTTTTTTTTCCACTTGTTTGGGCTATAATGGTATGTTCCATCCAAAAGAGAGTGACTGAGCCAGGTGGAGCTTTCTGGAGGGAAAGGAGGCAGAGCCTTCCTGGGGGAGCTTTGTGCCTGCCCTGGGAGGGGATTAGAGAGAGATCAAGGTGGGGTTGGGACAACCTGAGAGCTTGGCCAGAGGTGAAGAGCTGTGGGATAAGGACACTGCTGAGGGCAGAGAGGTCAAGGAGGAGGATAAGCAGAGAATCAGGTCTTGAATCTTGTGGTGAAACCTGTGCCTGATCTGTTACTTTTTAAGGGAGCTCAGCATTGCTGTTCATTAAACAGCTCTGGGTGATCTGCCTGGGCAAAGCCTCTTTCACCCCTCAGAGACTGCTCTGGAGCTGGAGCCAGTCACCGTTGGTCATTTGGGGTGGTCTCCTTATGTTTGTCCAGTCTTTTCTGTCACATCTTATAGCTTTGAGGTTGTCCTAGCAGGTGATGATGATTACAGTCACTTGGGAAGGACATAAATTAATTCAATGTGAATTTCTGTGTTGATACTAAGAAGAGACCTGATGTTTTCAGTGTCTTTCTCATTAATTCAGGTAACTTCTGTGTCTGCCATGTTGGTTATGTGACTTAATTTGATGGAGGTGAAATCCTAAAGGCAGAGGAGAGACCTGTCTGGCTTAAGACTGACCTAATTCAGCAAAGATTTAATTTGAATTCGTAGCATATGTGGGCAATGGAAAGCTGTCAAATCTGTTCTCTGGCAAGGCCATGTGTATTTTGTGTTTTCCCAGCAACTGGCTCTGCTTGGTAGACAAGAAATCTGAGTGACTGCAGTCGAAAAAGATTTGCTTTTCTCTCTTTGAAGGCCAAAACAAGTCCTTGGGGTCATCTGTTCTGTGTGGCTCAGTACCTTGGAATTTATTTTCAGGTGTCTGCATGGTGTCTATAACGTTTTGATTGGGCGTGGAGCAGTCCTGTTTCAGTCTGGGTGGTCCAGTGTCGCCAAAGCTTTTAATACCTGCCGCTTGCTGACTGTGATTATTTTGGTTTTTGAAGGGAACATCATTAAAAAACTCCCACGGAAAACCGCTGTCTTCATCAAGGACACGGCCACCTTCTGCGTGGAGCTGGACAACGACTGCCAGAACGTGCGGTGGCTGAAGAACAGGGAGGAAGTGAAACCCAGCGACCGGATCTCCATCACACGCTCTGGCAAACAGCACACCATGACCATCCGGGAGTGCAAGGTGGAAGATGCTGGGGAGATTGCCTTCCTGGCCGATGAGAGCAGGACTTCTACCCAGTTCACTGTGACCAGTAAGCTCCTCTTTTGTTTGGCCTTGGTGTTGTGTCTTCCCGTGGCTGCTGGTGTCGTTGTTGTGCATAGAACGAAGACACGGGACTCAGTGAATTTCTAGATTGAAAGGTTAAAGATGAATCTTTATTAGAATAATTAGAATAATAACTCTACTAACAGTTACTTAATTAGTTAAATATGACACCTCTCTACAACCATTGGTTTGAGATAGAGAGAACATATTTTAAAAACACACACAAAGAAATAGTAAACTTACAGTGAACAGCAGCACTTGCTATTTTGAGAATGAGAGGTACTTACAGAATCTCTGTCTACCTCGTCTGAGAACACAAAATACCTCCAAGGCTGCTCTCTTCAGAGGAAAATGTCTTTCTTTAAGAAAGTTTGAATTTGTTACTGAATTCTCTCTTTAGTCCACCATCTATCAACCCCACATGGTCCTGTGGCACCGTTGTTGTTTCGAGTGCCACTGTCATAATTTTGGTGTCCAAAACCAGTTGAAGGTTTAATGTCTGACACAAAAGCCAACAGCCTGACTGTGAGTGTTATGAGATGTTCGGAGGGATCCAAACAGGGAGAATGTCTGTAGAGTCACGGAATGGATTGGGTTGGATGGGATCACCTCATTCCACCTCATGCCATGGGCAGGGACACTTTGCATCAGACCAAGATTGTCAGGGCCTTGTCCAGCCTGGCCTTGACCACTTCCAGGGGTGGAGCATCCATGGTTTCTCTGGGTAAAAGCACTGCTGGGGAAAGAGCATGGCACAAACCTATCTCACTTGGCAGAGCAGTAGCAGCAGGTGCAAGGTCGTCAAGACTGGACCTGAAATTAAATTTTGGTGAAGTTGCCTAATTTTATTTGGCATTATTTTGATGACACTGCATTTCCCAGGCAAAATCTGCTTTATTTAAGACAAAAATGCGTATGATTTCTGGCTCTGTTGCAGTTCTGGTTCATATATGGACAAGTCATCCACTCCAGTCACAATTTGGGAAGAGTAATTTTTTTTCCCACCACTGCAATCGGTCAGTGGCAAAAAGGAATCTTTTATTTAACAGATATGTAAATGCTGTGTTATCTAAACTTGGTTTGGGCATTCTGAAGCCATTGAACTAAAATGAGGAAAAGATGAGGAGAGTGTCACATTTGGCTTTGTGAGATTTTCTAAGGTATTTGTAAAGCTTTAACATCCAAACCTATGCACCTATGAAATGGGAACAATAAATTTCAGTTTGATTTCAGACACTGCTGTTTAAATTATCAAAAAAGTGTTGATTCATGGAATAAAAATGATAAGAAACTGCCTTCCCACAAACAGGTATTGCTGAAGAAAACATTGCATTACCATTTGCAATGCATTACCATTGCATTACCTTGCCATGATGGCAAGGTCAAGAGATCTCATTCCAGGGCTTAGTGTTTAGCTTAATGTTACTCTAGTGGGACCTTTGACATCTATCTGTGACCAGGAGTTACTGACAGGCTGGTAACTGTGCACCCCAAACCACTTCTGTGTCTATTTATGTAAGGAAGGAAAAGCGTATCGCCTTGAGATTTCCTATTTTTACACTTTGTGCATATCGGATTTACTGCTTGGAGAATCCTCTGTACTATGTCCACATCTTTTTCAATTAGCTGGGTCAGATTGGTGGTGGCTGTTCTGATATCTTTTATAACATACTGGCAATGTTTGTGTATTATTTGTCATCTTGCATTGCTACCACCCCCATTTTAAAGATGGGGAAACTGAGGCAGAAAGGAGATCAGTTGTCCCAGAGCTCAGTTTTTAGTTTAGGCTCGTCAGCAGACTCCATCTGCAGTCAGGAATTCGTGAGTGTGTCCACTGTTTGTTTGGTTCGCCCACCTCCCACACCTTCTTTAAGCTGTATTAATTGCTCCTGAGTGTGCTGTTTGTGGGATCACAGCTGGAGTCTGGTTGACTGACTTAACCCAGACACCTTTCAGATTGCCAAAATTAAATGAAATTAATCCCGGGCCATGTCAGTAGAGGTGTAACTAGAGCACATCAGATAATTCCTCTTGACCATATAAGTGGCAGCACGTAGTGAATAATCCTGATGGGACTTGAGCCTTCTCTATAGGGTTCAAGAGAAATGAAAGGCTGAATATAAATATTCATTATGCAAATACCTGCAGGAATATGTTTGTAGCCTCAGGTACCATGAAACAGCCACATCTCCTCAGTAGTAGGGTCTCATGGTGGGGACATGTCTTTGTCATTTCCTTTTGAAGTTAATTCCCCAATCCCAAAAGCTGGTTCTGCATAAATTAGTAAAACAAAGATCCCAAATGATGTCACTCTGGGGAGACAAAGTTACAGCTTCTGAGTGGGGGTAGCATAAAATTCAGGAGCAGGACAGATGAAGGAGGCTGCAGGGGACATCCAAGCCTCTGTAACAAGCCGAGCTCTCCATAACTCTTAAAAAATTTGAACAACCTTTGCTGATGGTTTTACCCACCTTCTGAATGAAAATAAGAAGCTGAGTGTTAGTCTGCTTTGCCCAGGAGCTGTGAAGGGCAGAAGTGTGGGTCTGTATCCAGCACTGAAGATTAAAGCCTACAAAATGTTTGTTGAAGACTCTCTGATTGTGTTGACAGTTTTAATGTTGTGTAGAAATCACATATGTTTACCTGTGCAGTACCAGCCTTGGACATCAAAGTTTGGACTTGATCTGGGATGATAATGATTCTGTGATCTTTGTGTAAAACAGCCTCAGAGCATCTTCCATCCATTCTCTTGCTTTTCCATCTCACATCAACATTTTATGGAGGATTATTGAGCAAGATGAACTTTTAGTCCAGCGTAAGCTATTTTTGGCTTTTCCTCTCTGATGTAACTTAACTGCTCTGTTTTGTTTTGTTTCTTTCCCTTGTGCAGCTCCCAAAAAACCTCCCACCCAACCCCCAGCTGACCCTGTGGTGAAAAATAAAACAGAAACCTCAGTGACACTGGCATGGTCCCCGCCGAGGATGGACCGGCCCATTCCAGTGGACGGATACATCGTGGAGCGCAAGAAACTCACCGGCTTCACCTGGGTGAGGTGCCACGAGTCCCACATCCCCAGCCCTGAGCTCACGGTGAGCAACCTGTCAGAAGAGGCTGACTACCAGTTCAGAGTTTCTGCTGTCAACACCTACGGACAGAGCCCCTACCTGGAATTCCCTGGGAGCTTGCACCTCGGTGAGCACGGAACCGGCGCTAAATGGGGTGATGGGACACGTGGGTGCTCTGAAAACGTTTCCTGTGGCTTTGAGGGTGGAGCAGTAGCCCAGAAAATCCTCTTTGCCTTCACTGCTGGCTCTCCTGCTTCGTGCCAACCACTGATCTTCACCAAAGGGAGGAAGGAAAAAGGTCCAAAACCATCCCAGTGATGATGGTTGGGTTTCTGATGGAGCAATAGCCCAGCAAATCCTCTTTGCCTTCACTGCGGCTCTCCTGCTTCGTGCCAACCACTGATCTTCACCAAAGGGAGGAAGGAAAAAGGTCCAAACCCACCCCAGTGATGGTGGTTGGGTTTCTGTGGTAGAGCTGTGGGTGTGTTCATGTTCCAATATCCCACATCAGGCTGTGCGAGAGGCAGAGCTCCCTTCTATGGGCCTTAAAACCTGTAAATGCTCCTTCTGCACCTGCAATGAAAAGAAAAATTGAGATGGCCTTATGGTACAATTTTCAATGTAGACACATGAGATATCCATCTTGCACCTAGAGAACATTTATGGGTGGTCATACCATCATGAAAACCAAGTCCTAGCCAGTCTCTCTTTAATCTAAGAGTTTCTAGGATAAATCCAGGGATTTTGCTTTATTTCTAGGGTGCCAATGTGCCCACAGAATCATTGGGTGCAATGGGATTTCTTCTTCCTTTGAATCACTGCACTAGAAAATATCTGTACAGATATTGAAGACCCTCACAAACTTTAATCATACTGTGTCTTGTGACTGTGTCATCCTTGTCCCTCACTGCCTGTATTGTCCTAGAATATCTAGAATGGACTCATAGGGATATCTATAAGTCCATCATTCTGAAATCTAAAAATAATATTGGCTATTCAATAAACAACATGCTTGTAGGGGACTTAGGTGTTTCTGGCCTATGCCTTTATACATTTTAGGGATAAAAAAAATAATAAATCAGTAAAATACACCTGTTTTTCTAGACCTGCAAAAACAGAACTCCAGAGGTCAGTTACTGCAGCTGAAGGAAACAAATCCTTTAGACCAACCATGCATTTCCTTCAGTGCATGAGAATTGTATCAGGCTGCATTAATTTATTCTCACGCCTTGTTTACCCTGACAATTTGGTTCCTGAGATGAGTTATGACAGCATGACAGTCTTTTTCTCAGAGGTGTGTGTTGTTCTTCCCTAGAACCCGTCCTGGCTGTGAAGAACCCCCTGACAACAGCTGAAGTTGCACCTGGAGGGGATGCCCTGTTCACTGTTGATCTGACCAAGACGTGTCCTGGCACTTGGTACCTGAACGGCAAAGTCTTAGAGGAAAGTGAGACCTACATCATTAACAGAACCCAAACCACCCACACCCTGGTCATAAAAAATGTCACCAAGAAAGACGATGGGGCAGAAGTGAAGTTTGTTGCCCAGGACGTTGAGACCAGCACCAAGATGAGAGTGAGAGGTATTTATTGTCATTGCTGCCCATTCTTCTCCCAGTCAAGGGGTGGTTGCTGGGACTTGAGGATTAAAACTGGGGCTGGAGGCTTTCCTTGGTCTGTGGGAAGCACCTGAAGTTGTCATGTGATTAATGTGAGTCCTGGTAATGACCTCATGTGACAGCTCGGAGTGAGTGGATCTGGCCAGCTGGTGGTATCTGAACTAGATTGCTTCACATCAGCTCACGAATTTCTGTCAAATTTATGTCATTCAGAACCATCTGTCAGTGGATTCTGTCACCAAATCTGCCACTAATTCACCTTAAAGTTGCTGTAATTTCAGCTCTAGGTTTGACCGGTCTCTTTGACTGTAATAATCTTCCAAAAGTAAAAGAGCATTCATTACTAACAAAGCTTTTCTTGTAGGTTTTTTTAGTCCACCATGAGTGGGATATAAAGGTAGTATTGCTTGGTTTATGATCAAGATTTCCTCTATGAAATGACATAAGTAACATCTGTACCTACCACACTGCAAGGCAAAACATAATGAATTCAAAATGAATCCTTTATTCTGGAAGGATGTGTTTGGTTTGGGAGAAGATCTATGCAGAGGCATGTTTAGAGTATTATTTATCAGTAGAAAAAAAATGTGTTGGGTTTTTTTTCTTAGCAACTCTGGCAATAAAAACAGATGAAGTTTTCTGAACTGGGAAAGAATGCACAGTATTCACATGAGTGTGAGGACAGGAACAGGATCTAATACCTTCAGAGATCACATAGTCTACAGCAGACCTGTATCAGGGATAAGTTGAAATAACTCGAAATAACAAAGCCTCTTGTCCTGGCAGGAGCTGCAGTGAGATTCACCAACAAGACCAAAGACACAGAAAAAGTCTCTGCTCGTCTGCGGGAGGAAGCCAAACTCCAGGCTGAGCTTTCAGACACAGAGGCCGCTGTGAAGTGGATGAAAGATGGGAAGGAGCTCAAGGCCAGTGAAAAATTCGAGTTCCAAACCGTGGGGAAGAGGCGCATCCTGAAAATCCGCAGCGCTGCTGAGGAGGACGCTGGGGTCTATGAGTGTGTCTGTGAGGGGGATAAAATGATTTATCAGCTCTCAGTGAAAGGTGAGTGACTGCCTGGGCTGCTCTGCACTGGGATGTTCCTGCCCTAAACCAATGGAGCCATCAAGGCTCTCAAAGGGAGACCCCAGAGGGAGTCTGGTAATTGCCCATCAACATCCAGCCTGGGTAATGTGGTCCCACAGCAGAACTGGGGAGCAAATACAGCAACTGGCCAGGTGGTGAGAGCTGTGCTTTCACTCCAGCTGGCATCTTGATATTCCAGGGAATTTGGTGTCATTTGGTGGGTAGGGAAAAGTGCTCTTGAGATGCAGAAATCCGGCCCCAGGGGCAGGACATGACACAGGATCCCACGTCTGTCCCACACTTCTGTGTGACATCAGAAAAGTCACTGAAGAGAGACTTCAGGTCTGACTGTACAAGATCATCTTGGCATTGTGGGATTTGGTTTTGGGGTTTTTTTATTNAAACCTTCCCATCTGTGCAAGGTTTTATGAGCTAGAGCAAAGCTGTCTCTGCCTTGAAGGGAACCAGGTTTTGCCTAAAACCCCCAGTCTATCCCCAGACTGTTCCTCACATTGTCTGCTGAGGTTCAGAGCACACAGTCTTACTCCAGGCCAGTCCAGCCTATTGTCAGACTGTCACCCAAAGTGAGGGAGAAACAAAAACTCTCCAACAACATTTTTTTAGTGTTAGAGAATAAAGGCATCACCTTATTTCTGGCCAGGATGTGCATAATTTCATCCACGCATTGCCTGGCTCGTGCAGAGGAATTCATGCCATCATCCGTGATGTTTAGTAGATTTTTTCAAATACTTATACAGTCAAAACCCAGAGAAATTAATTGGTTCAATGTTCATTGGTCCTAAATTATGCAGTTATTAGTATTTGGTTTCCTATTGGCTATTGATCCCTTTTCCTTTATGGTAATTAGGTTCTCATTCTTCATTCTCTTATTGATCTTTTCGGGACCAGATGTCTCTGAGCATGCCAGGGGTGATGTCTGGAGCTGATCTTCATTAATGGTCATTAATGTTGTTATCTTTTTTATATCTCCTGTGCTACCCCCAGTCTGTTGAGGTGTTAAGCTCATCAGGCCTCGAGTGGTGATGCAGTCCTTTGAAAATAAACTTCAATTCCTTTCCCCCTGGGCATAGGTGAACAAAACCCCGACTGAAGTTATATAAAAATTTTAAACTTTGTATCGTTTCCAACAAGTCTGGGGGGATTTCAGTACCTATTTTCCTTTGAACTGGCAAGTTCACTCTGTAAAGCTGTTTGATTTCCATGTTTTGTCCCACAGCTCACCCTCACCTTCCTCCCAGCCATGTTCTCAGGTTCTGCACGGAGTAAGTCTGAGGTGTTTCATCATCGTGTTCTGCTGGCACCTCACCCACCTTGGTCTCTATAGAAACAACAAAGCCTGAGAATATTGTGGGGTTTTTTTTCCCATTTGACAACTCGTTTGGTCATTTCAAAGAGCAAACTTGAGAGAGCTAAAAAAAAATTTAAAATGTGATTAAATTTATATATAGAAGAATTTCTGTCTACAATTGGCACCTGCTCTTGATTTTGATTCTTTTTTTCTCTTGCTCTGCCTCTTTAGCATCATTTTCATGCTGACAGTTCTACCCACACTTAATTGATTACTTCGGATGTTTCCATGTGTTTTTCACTGTGGTGTGACTATCAAATGAGTGATCAATGTTATTATTTTAAAATCTGCCTTGACAAGCTGTAATTTAAAGCCTGCTGTTTACAGCTTGATTCCATTCACCTTTGGTACTTCTCATCCTTGTGGGATGAGCCTCAAAAATGCTGTATCAACATCTTACCTTCCATCATCAGCACCTTTTATCAGCCACGGGGAGCTGGGAATCGTTTGAGGAGCAGGTCAGCTGTAAATGGCACGTGGGCATCACGTGGCTGCCAAGGGCCATTGTGCCCAGCCACGGCCACTGTGTCACTGCCTGGGCCTCCTGCCCAAAGCAAGGCACTTGCCATTTGTCATTGAGTCCCTGCACTGCCCTGACTCCACGTGCCAGGCACCCTCTGACACGTGGTGACCTCCCTTGTGGTGACAAGGGACATCTGAGACGTCTCCTTCGGGCTGCTCTGGTTGTGTTTTTCACTC
>WEZZ01004091.1:160636-172270 GCA_013400585.1 Chloropsis cyanopogon
GTCTGTCCCACACTTCTGTGTGACATCAGAAAAGTCACTGAAGAGAGACTTCAGGTCTGACTGTACAAGATCATCTTGGCATTGTGGGATTTGGTTTTAGTTTTTTATTATTTGTTTGAGGATGTTTTTTGTTCTTTTCTGTCAGTACTGTGGTGGATAAAAGACCTTTCCAGGGCACACTGGATGGCTTAACCCCTTCCTGTTTGCCAGGTGGTCAGATGTGTAGGAAAACCAGCAAGGTGGCACTATATTTTAATATTTCTTGAACCAACACTGTTTTACAGCTGCCCTATTTTTCTGCCTGTCCTTCCTTTCATGGCAGTCTCTACCTTTACCCTGAAACCAACAGCATTAACCCTCCTTCTTGCAAACCTTCCCATCTGTGCGAGGTTTTATGAGCTAGAGCAAAGCTGTCTCTGCCTTGAAGGGAACCAGGTTTTGCCTAAAACCCCCAGTCTATCCCCAGACTGTTCCTCACATTGTGGGCTGAGGTTCAGAGCACACAGTCTTACCCCAGGCCAGTCCAGCCTATTGTCAGACTGTCACCCAAAGTGAGGGAGAAACAAAAACTCTCCAACAACATTTTTTTAGTGTTAGAGAATAAAGGCATCACCTTATTTCTGGCCAGGATGTGCATAATTTCATCCACGCATTGCCTGGGTCATGCAGAGGAATTCATGCCATGATCCATGATGTTTAGTAGATTTTTCACATACTTATACAGTCAAAACCCAGAGAAATTAATTGGTTCAATGCTCATTAGTCCTAAATTATGCAGCTCTTAGTATTTGGTTTCCTATTGGTTATTGATCCCTTTTCCTTTATGGTAATTAGGCTCTCATTATTTGTTCTCTTATTGATCTTTTCTGGGACCAGGTGTCTCTGAGCATGCCAGGGGTGATGTCTGGAGCTGATCTTCATTAATGGTCATTAATGTTGTTATCTTTTTTATATCTCCTGTGCTACCCCCAGTCTGTTGAGGTGTTAAGCTCATCAGGCCTCGAGTGGTGATGCAGTCCTTTGAAAATAAACTTCAATTCCTTTCCCCCTGGGCATAGGTGAACAAAACCCCGACTGAAGTTATATAAAAATTTTAAACTTTGTATCGTTTCCAACAAGTCTGGGGGGATTTCAGTACCTATTTTCCTTTGAACTGGCAAGTTCACTCTGTAAAGCTGTTTGATTTCCATGTTTTGTCCCACAGCTCACCCTCACCTTCCTCCCAGCCATGTTCTCAGGTTCTGCACGGAGTAAGTCTGAGGTGTTTCATCATCGTGTTCTGCTGGCACCTCACCCACCTTGGTCTCTATAGAAACAACAAAGCCTGAGAATATTGTGGGGTTTTTTTTCCCATTTGACAACTCGTTTGGTCATTTCAAAGAGCAAACTTGAGAGAGCTAAAAAAAAATTTAAAATGTGATTAAATTTATATATAGAAGAATTTCTGTCTACAATTGGCACCTGCTCTTGATTTTGATTCTTTTTTTCTCTTGCTCTGCCTCTTTAGCATCATTTTCATGCTGACAGTTCTACCCACACTTAATTGATTACTTCGGATGTTTCCATGTGTTTTTCACTGTGGTGTGACTATCAAATGAGTGATCAATGTTATTATTTTAAAATCTGCCTTGACAAGCTGTAATTTAAAGCCTGCTGTTTACAGCTTGATTCCATTCACCTTTGGTACTTCTCATCCTTGTGGGATGAGCCTCAAAAATGCTGTATCAACATCTTACCTTCCATCATCAGCACCTTTTATCAGCCACGGGGAGCTGGGAATCGTTTGAGGAGCAGGTCAGCTGTAAATGGCACGTGGGCATCACGTGGCTGCCAAGGGCCACTGTGCCCAGCCACGGCCACTGTGTCACTGCCTGGGCCTCCTGCCCAAAGCAAGGCACTTGCCATTTGTCATTGAGTCCCTGCACTGCCCTGACTCCACGTGCCAGGCACCCTCTGACACGTGGTGACCTCCCTTGTGGTGACAAGGGACATCTGAGACGTCTCCTTCGGGCTGCTCTGGTTGTGTTTTTCACTCTGGTTTTCTGAGGAAGGGAGAGGTGAATGAATGAACTCATGTCCCTCTTCTTCCTCCCACAACCTTGAACCTGTGGACCGAGTTTCAGTAATGCTGGGGAAGGAATGTCTTAGCAGTGCCCTTCCCTTCCCTTCCCTTCNGGTTTGAATCTTTTGCTTTGAGGCAATTGGTGACTCAATTATTTCACTCCATGTTAATATGATGCCAAATTTATTGTTTATTTTCTATGCTCCAGTTAGTTTCCAAGAATAAATTTCTTTTCATTTTGGCCCTATGAGATATCCATATAGATTATTAAGTTTATGTAATTTAATTTATCTAGGTTATATTTTAGGCTCCTCTAGAGTCAATTTATTTGCCAGGTGGTTACAATAACTTAATAACCTTCCTGGCTTTACCTCCAGTTTTTTTCTTTCCTCACTTTACTCTTTAAAATATTATTTTAAAGCTCTGTTTCCTGGGGCTTCTTCTCCTTGACTCAGCCTCCTGTGCCATCTACGTGCTCTGCTTTTTGGACACAGAATAATCAGGAATATGGCTGGAAATTTGTCTGCTTCTGCTTTGGAATCTAGTCATTAAATCCATAATTAAATAAATAGATTTTGTCTTACGATAAATGAATACCTAATGCAGATGTCAATGTATATTTTTATTGCTGTGCACAGAATTCTTTACCAGAGCTGTGTCTGTGTTATGTTTCAGCACCTGCAAACTTCGTAAACAAGGAGAAAACTGGAGGAGTTGTCAAGGCCATCGCTGGGAAACAGGCTGAGTTTGTGTCTGAGACCTCCGAGGCCAACATCATGGTGAAGTGGTGCAAAGATGGGAAGGAAATCACAGCCAGCAAGAAGTTCACCGTGGAAGACAAAGGAAAACTGCACAAGCTTGTGGCTTCAGCTGTGACAAAAGAGGATGAAGGAACTTACACCTGCAAAATCGGGGATGACACCCTTACCTTTGATTTAAAAGTCTCAGGTGAGTTTGTACTGCAGGTGTGGGATCAGAGTCCATGTGAGAAATGCAGGATTTTGTTCTTTAGACTTGTCCTGCCTTATAAACTGACAGATTTTTGGGCCGAGGTTGCACAACACATTGAGAGATTGATCCTTGCTCTGAGATTCTGACCCCTGTTGTGATCCTGATGCAAACCCAGAGTATGGGCAAATAATATAAAGCTGCTGTGATTTATTTGAGTCAGCTCAAGCTTTTTCTAGGGCTGGAGCACAACCCAAACACGATGCTGGCTGAACAGCTGGCAGCCACATCTGGCCTCTATTCTTTTAGCTCAGTGTGTACCCCATCTTTGGACCTCAGTCAGGGGTTCAAAGTCTGGCTGTGAAAGCCATGTGCCCTCCTTTGACATGTTTAATTCCTGATTTTGGGAGTTAAACACGTCCTGCTATTCCCAAAGGACGCTGTGATCTCAGGGATCACTCCCTGTGGCACTCTGAGAGACTCCATTGGTCTGTGTCACGTGCCCATCACACAAAGCACGTGGTTGTCAGGCCAGGCCTAGAAGAGAAATGCCTGTCACCACTGCATTCCAGCCCAGGATGGAGCCAGAGTATAAAATGACACAAGAACTCATCAGTGAAATCCAATATCTGTGAAATTCAGTTGATTTGAGTCGCATGTTTGTGGGAACTTTTCTTGTAAATGGAGTTTTCTGCCTTGTGCCGGGAGCCTAATTTTTAACCTGGTCCTAAATTTAAGATTGAAACTCTCCTGGGAGCTTCTCCTGGCATGTCTGCAGTACAGTGCAATTCAAGAGAAGCCACAACTGAGTGCTTGTGACCTGTAACAGAATACCCAGGTTACTGTGATGCTGTCCATGAGCTAACTAAAGTCTCAGCAAAGCTGATTAATTTAGGACAGCACTCGTCTTGAGGGATTGCTGCAGGATTTAGTGAGCTGGAGGGGGTGCTTCCAGCTGGTGTTTGCTCAGGTATTCACTCTGCATCTCACCTCCAGTTCTCTTCTGTGAATCCAACATCATGCAATTTCTCCTGGAGTGTAATTCCCAGTCCCCGGCTTTACCCATTGAAAAACTGGTCTGAGAGAGCCAACCAGGCTCTGCCCACACTGACCCCTCAAAAGGCAATTTGTGCAATCTGATTTATATTGCCTGATCAGAGCTGTCAAAGATGGGTTTTAGAAGTGTTCTGGTTGTGACTTTGACCATCAGGTACAGAGGACTGCCTGAGCTGGGTATAAACTTTTTGCTGGCCATGGGCAGGTTGGGTGTATCTCATCTGTAATTCCTATCACATGGCTGAGGCAGAGAAAACTGGTATCTGCTAAATCCTAAAATCACAGAGAGGTTTGGGTTGGGAGCTTAAAACCCATCCAGTGCCACCGCCTGCCCTGGGCAGGGACACCTTCTACTATCCCAGGTTGCTCCAAACCTCATCCAGCCTGGCCTTGGCCACTTCCAGGGATCCAGGGGCAGCCACAGCTTCTCTGGGCACCCTGTGCCAGGGCCTCACCACCCTCACAGGGAAGAATTTACTCTTGATACCCCATCTAACCCTGATCTTTGGCAGTTTGAAGTTGTTATGCTATGTTCTATCCCCACAAATTTTTTTGGTAAGCAGGGATTGAGTTGTAACCTGGTGACACCACCTTAGCCAGGGCAGCTTCCTCCTTGTTTCATGTGTCACCATAAAAATTCTCCAGAGTGCTGAGAAGCTGCACTGCACACTCAGGGTGGTCTCAGGGCAGGGAATCAATCTGCCCTGAGGGTAATGAGACACCCCAAGAACCCTGAACAGCAGGATTCTGGAGGGACCATCCATCCTCCTTTGGTCAGCTAAATGTTGAAGAATTCATCAGTCCTAATGAATGCAAATTTTAATTAAGTACTTGCCTGGCATGGCAATCATCCTTGGGGTACTCAGTGATGGAAAGCAACAGTTGCTGCTGGAAGAAATGCAATACTGAGCTGAGATTGGCTCCAAGTGAGAGCCCTCAGCCTGCTCTTCAGGCCAGGGCTGCCCTGGTGGAACAAAGGCACTGAAATACCTGACATGCCCATCAAATATTGCTCCTTAGCTTAGGGACAGGGTGTGTTGAGGAGGTTTGCTCACATTTTACACCAAGGTCTCTGTCTTCACTTGATTTCCTTCACTTTTACCTTTACAGAGACACTTGCAGGGAGTCTTAATTGATAAAAATGTTGTGTTTTGCTGCCTACATGACAAATCCCCTGTGTTTGCACAGCCCATATCTGTGCTGTCAGCAGGGTTGGAGCTGAGCTATCCATGCAGGAACCTCAGCTGAGCTGTGTGAGCAGTTCTGAGTTCTCTACTGGGAAGATCAGTTTCAACCAAAAGATATGAGATTATTGACTCCTGTATCCATAGAAATATGGAATGGTTTGGGTTGGAAAGGGCCTTAAAAACCATCTCCTTCCAACACCTTGCCATGGGCAGGGATGTCTTCCACTAAACCAGGTTGCTCAAGCTTTTTCCTAACTTGAAGTTCAAGGATATTTTATCAATGAGATTATCCCATGTGTGCCCTGGCCCAGAGAAGAATTAGTCCAGTTGGATTGGTACTATGAACAAGGAACTGCAGGAATGGGCTCAGAAACATTTTAAAAAGGCTCCTCATCACCTCCAACTAGATTTTCTGAGACTTCCCAGGTCTTTTCAAACTGTTTCTGCCCTCAGACATCAACACATGTCCCCCAGAGCTTGCTTGACATCGGAACAAGGAGCGGTAGATGAAGTGTGAGCAACTTGAGGGCGCCTCTGTTTGATTTGAAAGATCCAGGAGGATGTAGGGCAGATGAAGGGGATTTCACTGTAATTGAGAGCAATTATCTGAAGATCAGAGGGGTTTGCACCATCTGTCAGAGGGGCATCAACTGTGTGTGATAATGAAATAACAATCAATAACCACTGTGTCCTAACTTTGTGCAGATAAACCTGCACCAAGGCATAAATTGTTTTCTCTTTTCCACCCCAGACGAAGCTGTCACTTTTGTCAACAAGCCCAAAACAACTCCAGAAGTGTCAGTCAGTCCTTCTGAGAGCCTGGAGCTGGTGTGTGAGGTGTCAGCTGCGGGCGGGGCCGTGGTGTGGAGGAAGGATCAGGCTGAGCTGAAGCAGGACCAGAGGACAACAATCGTCTGCCAGGGGACACAACGCAAGCTCATCATCAAGAAGGTGACACAGCAAGACCAAGGCAGCTACACCTGTGAAACAAAGGACGACAGAGCAACATTCCAAGTCAAAGTCAGAGGTGAGAACAATGCCAGGGATTCCAAAGGTGAAGGAGAATTCCATTTTGGGTGGTGTCTTGCACCCAGAGGATCATCTCACAGTCACCCTGGGGTGAAAGGTCTCAGCCATCATACTTGATTTTTTTTGGGCAGCTTTCACAACCATATTTTGTACACATGGTTCTGCATCCATGAGGGGTTGTGACCACAAAAAAAAAAAAATGATAGGAAAGGATGGAAATTCCTTCTTCTCTCATAATTAGCTGGTGTTTTCCTGGAAAAACTCCCACAGGAAAATAGTGTGAGGCCACAGCAGAGGAATGGATAAAGGGAAAGGTGTTTGAAGAGCTCTGATTGGATCCCATCACTTTAACATTGGATGGGGCTTGGAGCAATGTGGTCTAGTGGAAGATGCTTCTACCCATGGCAGGTGGGTTGGATTGTGATGATCTTTAGGGTCCTTTCCAACAAACAATTCCATGATTCCATGGAGAGCAATGGAATTGTCCCAAATAGGCAGAAAAAGAGCAATGGTTCCTGGACATGAGGATACAGGTGCTGTTCCCTTCTGTTTCACTGGAATCATGGAGAGACACAGGGACAGAAAAAGAGAGAAGAGGGAGGAGGGTTCAGGCAATGCAAGTTGGTGCTCCAAGTCCTACATTTAAATCTGTCCTAAAACTGTGAGTTTTTAACATTACCCCAGAATTCCCATCAAATTCCCATTCCTATTCATCACTTAGCAAGACAGAGATGAAGGTGCTTTCTTGCACTAATGGCCCATCATGATATTACCTGTTGGGGCAAGTACAGTGAAATAGGAGGAACTTGATTAAACACCAGAGACTGCAAAAAGCTGCGTGTGACTGTTGGGGTTTCCTTACAGAGCCAGAGGTTGTGTTTACAAACAAGGAGAAGGTGCAGAAAGAGGTGAAGGCTGCACTGTCAGAAAATGCCACACTTAGCTGCGAGGTGGCCCAGGAGAAAACAGAGGTGAAGTGGTACAAGGATGGGAAACTCATCACCTCCAGCAAGAAGTTCAAGGTGGAGTCTGAGGGCAAATCACGTCGCCTGGTGGTGGGTCAGGTGGAGAAGAAAGATGCAGGGGAGTACAGCTGTGAGGCTGCAGGCCAAAAACTCACCTTCAGGATCATCGTTACAGGTGGGAGATTGTTCATTCTCATCACAGAAAGGTCCCTTAACACTGAAAAATGTACCACAGTTTGGGCACCAGTTTCTGTGCAGCCTGAAACTTCTTTGAGTAGTGATGGAGGTCAACCACCCATCCACTGACACATTGATGCTGACAGCTGGGCATCTTCTTCCATGGGATGACTCCCCCTCAGTGCCCCTTGGTGTTTTCTGATTTCCCAGTAATGCAAAGACAGACAAGTTTCCATTCCATTGTCATTTATAAGGGTAAAGGTAAGGTTGTCTCCCAGATATGTAGGAAAAATAAGTCCACAAGAAGTAGGAAAACGGGTCTCCCAGGATGAGCAAGGCTTCCATAGGGGCCCCAGTGGCAAATGAGATTTGGTGTTTATTTATCCATTACATTATGGAACAAAGCAATGGATTTCTTGTGGAGATGGGAAGAAGCTGAAATCCTGAGGCACGGGATCATTTTTCTCAGAAATGGCTGATGTGTTGTCCTCAGGAATGACAAAACCCCACATCCTGTCTGAGCATCAAAAAATACCAGAGATGTGGAAGTTGTTGTGTTTTTTACTGGGGTTGGATCACTTTGGACAGCATCAACTTATGTGTGATTTTAAAATTACTTCTCCCACTCCACAGAAGCAGAGGATGCATTTATCAACAAGGACAAAATGAAGAAAGAGGTGAAGGCTGCACTGTCAGAAAATGCCACGCTGAGCTGCGAGGTGGCCCAGGAGAAAACAGAGGTGAAGTGGTACAAGGATGGGAAGCTCATCACCTCCAGCAAGAAGTTCAAGGTGGAGTCTGAGGGCAAATCACGTCGTCTGGTAGTGGGTCAGGTGGAGAAGAAAGATGCAGGGGAGTACACCTGCGAGGCTGCTGGCCAAAAACTCACCTTCAGGATCAGTGTCACAGGTGAGAGGCAGATTTTGGGTTGCATTTCCTTGGCTTTTCTTTGTATCTGGGTGTTTTCCCCCATTTTCTCTGATGCAATGTTAGAAAAGATGTTAAAGTACTTTTTGGTGCTGGCCTGGGCAGTTTCAGTGAGGTTGTGTAGGACTGGGCAGATCTGGAGTTGTCCTGTCCATATCCTGATTTATGCTTTTACCTTTTTGCTTTGCTTGTTTTTAGTTGTGCAGATTTACCAGTTAGCCAGCCTAGAACAAATCTTCAGGTGACTTTAACTAATGTTTCAGGTTTAGATAATTAGTGTTTATCTACTACTACTCCAGAAAATCATTATCTACTTGCTTAGTCAGTGTACCAGTAGAAAATATTAAAGGTAGTCCAGACAGTTTAGGGAAGCTTACATTGTTGACTCCTAGTATGGGAATGATTCTCAATATGAAACAAAAGGAAACAGATCATTTATCCATTAATACAAATTAAAATGTAATGTTCCTCCCCGCCCTGTATATCTCATTCAGCTGAGATATGAGTGAACAAGATTTCTCAATAGCAGGCACTGGGTTCAAAAATCTCTTCCAGTTTGATCATCAGTACTGGTATTCCTCCTGCTCCTCTTAGGGGTATTCTTCCGTGAAAATCACTCTTTTCCTTCTTTTTTTGCAAGTGGTAAGACAAGAGTGAATGGTCTCAGGTTCCACCAGAGGTTTAGGTTTGATATTAGAAAAAAAAATCTTAACCAAAAAGTTTGTCAGGCATTGGAACAAGCTGCCCAGGGAAGTGGTGGAGCCCCCATCCCTGGAAGGATTTAAAAGCTGTCTGGATGTGGCACTTGGGGACCAGGCAGTGCTGGGGAGACAGTTGGATTCAATGATCTTTCGAGTTATTTTCCAGCCTAAATAATTCTGTGATTTCTTTGATCTCAGTATATTTTGCAAGATATCTGGTGAATTTTATCTCAGGCTCCATGCAGCCGTGGACACCAGCTACATTCTGAGTGGTCATTTCTGAATTTGATGTTAAGTAAGGGTTTGTTTGTTTTAATATTTATAGCAACCCACCATCTTTACAGCCAAATCCCTCTTTTTTAATATTAAAACTCTTATCTCACATGCAGAGGTGATCAGAACAGGGAAGCAATTTTCACCTCTGTTTTCTTACAGCACCAAACAGAGGTTTGGCATTTTAACAGCAGTGTAGAGGGACAACTGTGTTGGGAATCTATTGACTCCACTCTGTGTGGGGTACCTGGGCTGTGAGCTGGGGCATTTTGGCTCTTTCATTCTCTGCGTTGCTCATTCTTTGGCTGAGGGAGCTGCCAGTTTCAGTGGAGGATAAGTAAGGATAGATTTGAGAGGTGTCTTCCAGAGAAAATTCAATATGGACATTGATAGACCATCATAAAAACACAGAGTCATTTGAGTTGGACGGGATCTTAAAGATCACCTCGTTCCCAGCCCCTGCCATGGGCAGGGACACCTCCCACCACTCCAGATTGCTCCAAACCCCATCCCACCTAGCCTAGAACATTTCCAGGGGTGGGGCAGCTCCAGCTTCTCTGGGCAAAATTGTTATAAATCAAATTAATGGCTGCTGACACTGGTTCATGTGTTACTGCAGAGGTGTTGTCAGCAAACAGAAATTCAGTGGTTTGCACATGAAATTCTCCCTCTGAGGGAGCTGTCTGCCTCAGAAAGCAAAGGCTTCCAGCTCTCTTTCCAGCGAGGTGACCTCATGGTGGCACAGGGTAATGTGACCCCTGCCCTGTGCCATCAGCCTGCCTTAGCTACCGTTGCTGTATTTCTCATGGGAACAGCTGTAACACCACGTGCAAGTCCAGCACTGGCTGGAAAATGATCCAGTGTGAAAGTCAGGAGGGATTATGCGTACTCGGAGTGGTTGGCTCTCCTGCAGCAGGAATCCTTCTCTTAGTAGTTTATCCCAAAGTGCAGTGGATTTCTGGGTCTTAATTTATCCTGGTGCCTTTGCACTTGGAAAGTTTCTTGGGGTTCCTGTACTCCAGGGCTCCACTGGTAGCACAAAGCCTTCCCTGGTTGAGGACAGGTTGAAAGTTAAATGCTCACTGTTGGGTTTTGGGATGCCACTGGAGTTTTTGGCTTAATACAAAAAGAATCAGTTGCTGCACACCTTGGGACTGAGTTGGACATGTAGAAAAAGGGCTGGTTCTGAAATATCAGTATTTCAGGATGCAGGGTATGCAGTGGAATCCATATTTTAAATCGGTGAAAGTTTCATGTCCTGAAAATATTTTTTCCTCATTTCCACTGAATCTTCACTAACCAGTCTCATTTAATGTTGGAAATGTCATCTGCACTGAATACCTGATAAAATTTAAAATTAGTTTCTACGAGAAATTATCAACTGGTGTAAATCACTTTGGAAGCTGATTAAAAGTTTTAGTCACACTTCCTATCAGTATAAAAATGGTTTATATGAAAGGTCAAGAATGCAAAGGACAAGTGAGATGAGTCTGGAATATTCCTGCTCTGCTAACCTGACATTTTAAATACAGCCCTCATCGACACAGACTTGTTTTATAACCTACTGAATACACTTTGCATATTCACACTCAGAGTTGTAGATGGGAGTTGAAATATTAATATTTTTGCAATCAGTTTTGAATGCAAAGCTTGGTGTGTGCTCGAGCCCTTTCAGAGTTGTAGATGGGAGTTGAAATATTAATATTTTTGCAATCAGTTTTGAATGCAAAGCTTGGTGTGTGCTCGAGCCCTTTCAGAGTTGTAGATGGGAGTTGAAATATTAATATTTTTGCAATCAGTTTTGAATGCAAAGCTTGGTGTGTGCTCGAGCCCTTTCAGATGTCAAAATGCTGCTGACATGTCCCTTTGAGGAGCTTTGCATCACCCAGCATGGACCATGTGCCTTCTAAGTGACAACGACATCTCCTCACACCCCTTCTACAGCCAACATAAACAGAGGAGCTCAAATTCAGAGCCCCTAAGCTGGATTCCTCCTCTGTGTTGCTCCCTGCAGGACACCTCTCTTTCCATGGACTGTGCAATATTCATAGCAAGGCTGTGATGTGGCCCAGGACCACATGCAGTGGAGGAACTCGACCTGAGCTTACCCCTTCTCCTCACCCTCCCAGGCAGCTGCTGCTGCTCAGAGCACAGACGTGGTGGAGACAGGAGAAAGCCATCCAGGAGGAGTCAAGGATGGTCCCAGGAGGCTGCAGGGAGTGACTGGGAGAGGAAGGCAGTAGCACAGGGGGTGGAAGTGGCTCAGCATCCCCAGGAGCCTCCCAGGTCACAGAATCACTGAGGCTGGA
>WEZZ01004092.1:10171-24699 GCA_013400585.1 Chloropsis cyanopogon
CCCATACGCAAGCCCTGGGAAAGCTTGTGAGATATGGGAAGAGTTCCATGCTGGCAGGTTCTCCGGGCGGCTGCTGGCTGTAGAAATTGAGTGCGACAAGAGGACTGTTGTTTTCCTCTTGTGGTAAAAATCTCCATTTCCAAGGGGGACTTCTCTCCCTAGGTGAACTGAAGAAAGACTATTTTAGAGGTGGTAAACTGACTAGAAATTTGAGTTTTGTTCCTTTCCATCGTCAGTGGGAAAGACAAGGTTGTGGGGTGAGGAGAAGTGTTCTGAATAGTTTTGTTTTAATTCTTTTCTTTCTTTTTCTTGTTATTTACTGTTAATAAAATTTTCTTTATATCCTTTGAAGATTCAGAGCCTGCTTTGCCCTTCTCTTGACCCTACCTCACAGCACCCAAGAAAACCCACCACACTCATTAGTGCGTTAGCCGAGAAATGAGAAAGTCTTAAATTGAAAAAAAATTGAGATTAGCGAACCAAAACCACTACAAGGTGGAAAAATATTCCCCATTTTTTCATCTCACAGAGTTGCATCAATACTCGTGTGTGCGGGAAGGCAGGGAAGTAAAATGAGTTCTCCTTGGCTATTTTATTTTTTTCTTCCTTATCACTTTCTCGCAGTCTGGCACTATTTGTTCCAGGACCCAACCCAGCTACTGCAGTCCGGTGGTGGGTGAACCTGTGTGGTACCTATGATGTCTTCAAAAGGCTACCTGAAACAGAAGCTAGACAAGATGAAGGGACTAAAAGCAGGTATTTATTAAAGGCCTTCGAACACCTTGGTACACCTTGGGAGGTCAGAAGCCTCCCAGAGGCTACACCCAAGGTGGTTGATGGTTAGGAGTTTCTCAGACAGATATAAGTTTGGTCCATTTACATACCAGGGGTTAATCCTCCAATTACAGCTTCAGGTAATGAAGTTATATACCCCCAGTTTGCTCCCCCCCGAATTCATTTTTGTTTATACTTTTGGTGTCCTTGAATTTCAGACCTAGCTGAATTGTTTTGTCTGACCAGGGTGTGAAGACAGTTAACTAACACTTCATATGAAGTTTAGAGTTGTACACGAATGCAGAACAGGATTTGAAAAACATAAAAGCTAAAATCCTAAGGCATCACGCAAGTGTCTAAAGCATGAGGGAGTTCAGCAGGGTCCTAGTAAGGCCATGGCTTACATGGCTCTTTGTGAAGAGGTGTGTTCCAGTGATAGCAGTACATATAAGAGACAGCAGTATTTTCTCAGGATTCACCGTGGAACATCCAGCATTTGGATTAGGCTTGAGTACTTCAATAGGAGCTCATACTCTTTTCCTGGCAGGACAAGCAGAACTGAGAAACTCCCCCTTCCCACTCACTGGAGTTTTATGAGCAAATTGAATAGGAACGAAGAGGTCCTTTACCTTAAAGGTGGATGTATCTCCATTGACTAGTACTAAAAACATAGATTCATTCCGTGGTGTGAATGTGGTGAGCTCCTGGCACAGGAAAAGAATAATTAAAACAGCATATGCTCCACAAAAGTTGCTCGAGCACACTTTGATGTTTTTCATATTTGTATGGAAATTCAGTGCCAAAAAACTATTACTCACTACTTCAGAGGGTGAACAAAATTAAAGCGCATGAACAAGCCTAATTGAAGTCTAATATTGCAAATAAGGCACTAAATGAGGCAACTTTGTGCTGGAAAAAAATGTTTTTTCAATATATTTTAAGATCAAAGAGCTACATTTTACAAAACAAATATATTTTTGTACAACATTTAAGAACAAACCCACTACAACTAAGATACACATTTACTTATTTTTCTTTTTTTTGACAAGGCCTTTTAAGACAAACAAAAATTTGGTTGTCTGACCTGTGTCAGATTTCCTTTCTGGTTGGAGGACATAAGCTGAACATAATATTTAAAATTATTTAAATTGTTCCAAACATGGCAGTTATCTCTTCATTAACTGCTGGGAAATTGAATCTTGAAGGGGTACAAATTGAGATTAAACCCCTCTGTGCTGATTTATATTTGTTGACATCATATGACATTGCATTCTACAATGACCTGGCACATCATATCATGTACTTTGTATTATTTAGCACACTTTAAATCAGAGGGCAAATATTATCTTGTCCTAATTCTGCTCACCTGTGTAAAATTGCTCTAAGGAGGATTTTTTTTACCCTCCTGACTTAATCTAGCCTTTTCACCCTCTTTTTGGGATAGTGCAATGGAGGTTTTGGTAAGAAACAGTGTTCAGTTTCCATTTTGTATGCACTACATGGCTTCTACATAACTTTAAGAAGAAGGTTCCCTGGGGCAGTGTAAATAGATCCCTCTGCTCATCCTAGCCAATGTATGATGATGGCACTCCACACTCTCTCTTTCCTTATTTTTCCTTCCTGCTCCTGACCACATGCTGCTGCTGCTGCATACTTTGCATCAGTTTTGGACTTCACTGTGAGCTAATCCAATCCACTTACCTTGCAAAAGGATAATACAGAAAAAACAAACAGAGAAACAAAATTGAAGGTTTTTTCTGCACTGTGAATTGAATGAGCTTCAGGAAAACTTTACTGAGTCCTGGAGCTTGTGAAAAGGAGGAGAGGTTCTGTGAAAATGGAGCTAAAATACATGTGGAGAAGGGGAGACCTCTGTTTGGGTGGCAGTGATATCTTAGACTGACTAAGCTTTGTGTAGAATCATAGCTTACCTTATATAGTCTTTATAACTAATTCCTTGCTTGACTATCACTCATCTGCAGTCCATACTGGGAAAATTAGTTCACTGTGGTAAGCTGTTCCTACTTGAATGGAAAATTATCCAAGCTACTGATTCTAAATTACACTCTCTTGTTGCTTTTCTACTAATAAGAAACAATACAGCCTTTTGGTATGTCATTGATAATTTCAGGAACATAAGGAAATAAAATGGTAAAATTGAAAGGCCAATATTATCTACAAAAAACCTTGATGTTGTCAAACAATATTTATTTTACAGACTGATGTGTAGACAAGTGCATTAGTACTCTAGCCCCATCACAAAGGATTCCTTTTTACCATCAAATGAGACTCTTTTGAGTTATGGATTAAATGTTTGGTCCTGGGAAAAACTTAGAAGCAGTGAATTGATTGTAACCAAAGAGCAACTTATGACACACTCTTAGACTGCAGCCTGAAAACTGAAAGGTCTGATGAAAACTACTTAGAGCTGCTGAGGATCAGTATAACCCAAGACCAAGCACTCTGTCTTTCATAACTTTGCCTTTCCTCATAAGAAATTCCTGATTTCTCTGGTGCAGCAGAGCAGGTTCTGAGAGGCTTAGTGATATAAGATTCCCTATTAATAGTTGCTTGACACTGATTTTTATATCCTGCATTTAGGGATACTAATTTCAGAGGAAGGTATTTCTACTGTGCTGATTGCAAGGAGGCTTTTGCTGTGGAGACTGTTCCAAACAGCATAATTAAATGATTTTCAATCATTCTTATGACACAACACTCATAGATTTACACCTACTTTTCAATAGTTTGAGAAGGTTATCTAAACTGTATTGAAGATAAATGACTCAATGTAAATAGAGGAGATTCCAGAGGTGAAAACCATCCTTACTGCCAAAATGAATAGTACTGGAGCCTGAATGCAGCAGAACATCCCCTTTTCCCCTGTGACAGGGAGCACAGGCTATACCTGCCCCACACCAGTGCTGCCTACAGAAGCAACAGAACATTCTCAGACCTTTCTCATGCTGCACAAAGTCTAACTGTTCTAAAGGAAGTCAGGCCATGGGAATCCAAAAAGACATAGATTATTTGCCACATAGACATTGTAACACTTAGCCATTCATTTCTTTCTTACGGGCTGATATGGCTTCCATACTATGGCATTAGAAATTATGGGCATGGAAATGAAGAGGTGAGGCCCAGAGCTGACTGTGTAAGGGGAGCTGATGCAAATGTACAGGTGTCTTCCTTTAAAACATGAGAGAAAAGCTTTATGGGAATGGAAAAGCACTGTTGAAGACAGCAATTGGCTTATACCTAGGTATATATGCCTTTGCTGGAATAGTTCGAAAATGCTTTAAGGGCTTTGTCAAGGTTTTAGAATTTCTTTATTTTTTAGAGCTGGGACNAATCCCGTGCCTAATGATGGGGATTTCCAGGGTCCCAACCAACCAGGAGAGACCTCTGGGGTCCCCCAGGGAGGGGGTTGGGGCCTGGTGGGGAAAAACCACTTGAGAACAGAGGGAGAGGGGGAGGGGCAGAACCGGGAATGGGACCATTATAAGTTAACAATAACAAATAAAATATAATAAATAAATGAACAAACTGCCACATGGGACAGCTCTAACTTCTATAGATCCACCTACTGCTAATTCTTTCCCCCAACCTCTTTAAAAACTAATTCTGTATTAATTGTCAGTACTGACAGCTGTGAAAGAGATAGTTGCCATAAAATGCTGATAATGTGAAAGCTAATGGTATTGGTTTCAACTTGTACAGCTTCTCAGAGCTAGGATAGGGTTTCTGCTTAAACTGAAGACACTGATGTTTGGACTAGTTTTATTCAGTGGATGCTTTCTGGGCGTATACGCTTGACTTCTCAAAAGCTCTCACACTAAAGGAACAAGGTCAAAAGAATGCAAATTTTCTGGTATGCTCTAAACTGTAAAGGCCTTTTGTAACAAGAGAAGCTAGGAAAAGGGTTTCTGAAAGACCTGGTCAAAACTATTTAGCAATTTATTTATTACTTTCTGAGCATGGGTTTTACTAAGGACTGAAGAAGGGAGGAAGAAAACCTGAAACCACGAAACAGGAAGAGAAGTATTGTATGTTGTATTTAATTTTATCTATAAAATGGATAAAAACCATCTTAAGGAGTAGCACTATTTATCCCTATGCTAGAATGAAACAATAAGAATAGAGGAAGGTTTAAATAAAATGTATGTCAGGGTACAGGCTTTAGGGTTTTTCTACATTGCCATGAGATAAAGGGAAGTAAGAAACTCTTGTCTGGTTTAATTTTGTTTTACTACAACTTGCTGATCTAGTAAGATATAGGTAGCTATAAAGGAGGTAGAGTAAAGATAATTTGTTCAAAGTGAAGAAAAATTATGTGAAGGTAAATTTCTCAAAGGATGTTGTTTTTCTAACACTCCTTTTTTTTGATTTTCTGTCTCAAGGGAGAAATAAAAAGGTCTCCCTTTTGCATATGATAAATATGTTGGAGATGTTTGAAACAAAAGACTTTATTTTTTTGAATATTATTAGGACAGATTAACATTTTCTTGTTTAGTTAAAACAAAGTTTGATTTTTTTTCTTCAACACTGGGATACTGAACTTCATATTATCTATTTCTTGCTGAGTGTCATAAAGAACATGCAAAAATATTAGCACAATTTGGGGTGGCAAACCATCAGGTGATACTTGGTTGGTCTTCCCTGTCAAAGCTGTTCCAGTTGGCATAAATTCCTTCAGTATAAATTGAGGCTGAGGGAGAGAGATAAAGAACAGCTTAATGGCTTTGAAATGCCTCTAGTGCTTTTTAGGTGATAAAGTAACTAAATTACTGGCTGAAGAAATTTACTCATGGTCAGTCAAAATTTAAGCAGTTTATCATACCTTTTTTAAAAAAAAAGAAGGATTGTGATGTTTCAGTAAGATTTCAGTGTCCACCATAAATACAAAAGCTATCACTAACGAGCATTTATGTGACTTCACTGAGTAGATACTCTTGTTTCCTTGCTTTTCCTTGTGCTGCAAGTAAACCTTTTTTTTCTGCATTAGGAGAGGTTTTATTTATTTATAGCTGTATTCCTCAGCTAGGCATGTAACTGAAGATGTACTGTGATGATTCTTTGCCAGCTAACTGGACAATAATATGTTTCTTCACAGGCTTGTGGAGAAGCAGCAACCATTTGGTATGATTGGACATTGTGCTTTGCTTACAGACCAGATTAAACTAATATGGGCTTTCAGAAGCGGGCTCTGGTTACTAAGACTATCCACTGGCTGCACATACTCTCTGCACCTTTATTTTCTCTGTGTTGCTTATTTCAGTACATAGAACATCTGAACATCTGCCACTAAATTGAAATAAAATTGATAGCACAATGCTATAAAGGTATATGTAACAGCATGTTACATTTTGGAGATAGACTGCTCATGGGATTTACACATGCATTATTTTCTCTAGTTTAAAAGAAAAGGATACCAAGCTAAAAGTTTGCAGATATTACAGATGCATTTCAAAACAAAACAAAATGAAACAAATGTTAAAACATTGGAGAATCTGGTGAGTAAATATTTTTCAAAAATTTAGGTTAAAATATGGAAAGCTTGTAACAATATATTCATGAACAAGTTCTGTAAGAAGCATAAGTCATGTACTGAATCAGCTTAATAAGTAAAAAATGTGTTTGTTTATCCAACATATTACAGATAATCCCCGTGCCTTTAATGGACCAAACTGATGTAGCAGGTTTCCAATGAATTAAAATACCAACTTCTAAAAGGTTGAACTGAATCAATATGCATGTTAGACATAAACTGACAAAGATGAATTAAGTTATTTTATCTAGCATAACCTTCTCTGGATTATTCATACATTACCTTCAACAAGTCTCATGCGGTAAGAATGATTCAAGTTTTCTTTTTCGTTGTGCCTGTCATTCTGTCATATTTTAATGCCAACATTGTGTTTATTAGGGACATTTTGCCCAAAGGGTAGTGTGTTCTTTTTTGCCTTTCTTTCAATGAAGAGAGAAAACATCACTGTGCCCTTGTGTTTTTGCATAGCCTCACACCAACATAGTAAGTCACATAAGTGTGACTTACTGTGCTGTCATAATAAGCATCAACTATTTATAAAATGTGTTTTGTTAGAACTTCTAACACTGTTATTTTTCATTTTTTTAGTAAATTTTCTATTCCCATATTGCTTCCTATGGCGAAACTAAAAGTCAGCAAGCAAAGAGTAGGCTCAGTGAACAAGTAAATTATTATGTTGGCAAAAGGTTCATGAAAAATTTTATTTCTTTAGCAGAGGATATTCTCTTAATATCAGGAAAATAAGCCAGTGAACTCATATGACAGTCATGAAGATGATGCCAATCAGCTGGACATGTTACATAAAAACATAAATACTGAAAAAGTGGCTCAGAAACTGTGGCCATGAATCCACTTTACTGAGGCATAACTTAATCAAGATCTCCAGGTATGATTGCTGTATCACTGCTATAATCAGCCCTTCTTCCTTACCTCTTTGCCACAGTTGGAATTGCAGCTTTTCACCCCAGTAGTCTCCATTTTAACATGAACACGCTTCAAAATCAAGAAAAAAACCTTGAAAAATGCAAAACTCATGAGTACCTTGTGAACCTGTAAGGTGGTTTGCAGAGGCACCAAGCAGATAGATGTTTTTATCTTTCATATACTTGGAAAAGATATTTTCCAGGACGTTATTTACATCTAGCTTGAGTCCAGGAATAAAATGTTTGTGTAAGAGTTTTACAAACTGAATCCATAGGCAGCAAAACTCCACAGAGCTGTTCATGCTAATAAAAAGGAAGTAGCCTTTCAATGATTGGATCCTTTATTCTTTAAAAGTTGTTCTATCTACTTGATTGCAAGCTCTAGCAGAAATATAAACCACCTGGTTTTTGACCCTTCAGCCTCAGATACTGGATATACTAAATTTTTCAACTTTTTGGTATTTTATTGACTTTGATAACATGTAGTATATGGGAACATTTTTGGAGTAAAAAATCACTCATCTTGACAAGACAAGGATGGGAGAGGAACTACAATTTAAACAAAAAATCATTGGGCATAAAGTCATATGGAAAAAAGATCAGGGTCAAGCTGTTAAAGGAGTGGAAGAAGCCCATCTTTGAAATAATTTACCCAGTTATTTATTTGAGGGAGCATCTTTAAGTGTCTTTATATTCCTGAAAGATGACATAAGAAGAATTTTAGAGACAAATTTCAGTATTGTAACAAAGACTTCCTTTTCAGGGCCCATCAGCCATGGGACTCTGGGAGTTTTGTCTCACCTCAGCTGAGGTTCCAGCCTAACTAAAGGCAGGCTGCTGGCCCTGTGTAAGAGCACTTTATTTCAGGATTTGGGCATTAATGCCTTAACTCTGCTTCAGAAGCTCTTAGGGACTAGACCAATACATGCTGTGTACCTTAACGAGGAAATCAGATTATGAGATTTATTTAGAGCAATACCAGTAATGAGAAACAGGATAAAACTTCAACTAGAAGGAAGAACAGACTAGACCTGAAAAAAATCAAGTCATGGAGAGGCCAGAGGTCCTTGAGGAGAAGAGCTAAGAATTAAGAACCTTTCATAAGTCATAAATTAAAGATTTTCCAAGTACAGTCAGCTAGATTTTTGGTGAAAAGCATATTGTTCTTTGCACTCTCTCATGTGAAACATTGCTGTCTTTTTAAGCAATCTGTAGGACTTATGCGTGCTTCCAGCTCATCAAAATCAAGTGGCCATAGATCAGGAAAGACTAAGTTGTAAAGTTGATGTATTTGAATCTAACATTGAAATTCAACAATAATCCTTCCGTCCTTGAGTGTGCCTCTATTTTATTAAGTATTTTGATGCAATATAATTAATTTATTAGTAGCAATTAACCTACTGGTAGCAATATTCTTGAACAAGGGCTGTAACTCAAGAAATTGTGCTTAATAAAACAACCTACTGTGCTTCTAGTGACTCCTACATAATGGGAGACCTGATACCCAAATATCTGGAAGTCAGTATGGAGTGAAAATTATGTTTATCAGGAACTAGAACAGGATTAATTATGCACCAAGTATTCTGTGTTTTAAAAAACTGCTATATCATATGTACAGTATAAGGTGATGAGAACATTTATACCATCTTTGCTATATTTATTTATTAATTTTAATAAACCACTTACAGGCGAGCACAGTCCCTTTATCTTCTTTGTGACTATCTGACACATCTTAGGAAAGCAAGTTCACAGTTTGAGAAATGCCCCCCCAGAGAGTCCTTAAAAAAAAAAAAAATAAAAAGTGTATTCCAGCTGGGAAAAAGAAGTCTAAATGTTTTCCTTAGCATCAGACTTCAATTCTGATGTATTGTCGTTACCAGTACTGCAGAAAAAAAATTGTGTTTCTTATTGTACTGCCTTCTAAAGCAGTGTCACCAGGGAAATATCACAGCCTTCTTTATAGGCAACTGTCCTATTTTATACGTAGGTATGTCATAGAGAACTTTGTATCTGACAGTCTTTCTCAGAATACAATACGTTCCACCAGGTAAGAGTCTGCTTTTATTTCCCCTATATGATAAAGTGTATCACCTATTTACCATTTTTTTTTTTTTTGTCCATTTTTATAATCTAATAACATTTTTACTCTCTTGAGCTTTAAGAAATCAAACAGCTCCTCAGTGTGCTGGTCATTGTTCTCCACTCCCTTTTTACCTTAGAACCTGTACAATTAAATTCCATCACCTTAAAAGCCTTTCTCACAACACATTGTTCCAGTTGTTGAAGCATATGTAATTACATCCAACAGAACCTGTCCTGGGGCAAGCTGATTTCATGCAATTTTTATAACACCTTTTTTCATTATTTAAGCAGAGTGAAATCTTTAGGACAGTGTGATTAAAATGAAATTGGAATATTAAAGGTAAGGTATTCTGAGAAAAGGCAGACTCCTGCCATCTTTATGACAAATAGAAATTTATATCTTTATTTTTTGTAAGTAAGAAAAGGTCCAATCCACTTGGCACATATATTGGCCACATATCCAGTACCATCATCATTATGATTTTTCATGAGCCTATATTACAGTTTATTAGTACTTTATGGTTTGGGCTGTAGCTTTATTCAGTAGAAATAGAGCCAGTGATTAATATGACATTACAAGCCTGTCTAAAAATCTTTTCTGACTTTGCTGGAGAAAATCTGTACAAAGCAATCTGAGAAGTTGAAACAAGTCAGGCACATATTATGCAAGCATTTCCAGTGAGGTGTTTCTTCAGTCTTAAGAAGTCTAAATTGCCATGTACAGAATACATGGATAAATGTTGTAAACTGATTACTAAAGCTTGCTGGGATGGGAATTTCTGCTTCATGGGACATTCCAGATTGGATGAGAACAAAACACCAACACTGCAGTCTCCTGCTTTGCAGAACAAACTATTTTGGGCCCATAACCTCACCCGTGATCAGGCAAACTGAGCAGGCAGCCTGCCAGGCATCTGGGGAGCTGGGCAGCAGGTAAATCAGCCATCAGGCAGAAGTAGGGCTAGGCAAGCAGCCAGCCAGGCAGCTTGCAAGCCCATCTGCCACTCAGACAGCCACGAAGCTGGCAAGCTAACACATTGGTTGTCTCCCTGGCTGCCCAGAGGGACAGACTGGGAGCTGGTCAGCCAAGCAAGCCACCTGCCTGCCAGGGCAACAAGCAGGATAGCCCTGCTGCCTACTGCTTTCTGTCAATGGCTCTGAAGGAATGCATGTATTCCTGTGGAAAGTGCCAATTCTAATCTCTAGGCACCCAGCTGTCGCCAGAGAATGTATTTATCCAGCTTCACTTCTTACAAGGAATATGTGTATTCAATATATTGAGTTACAGACAGCTGCATTGAGGGACTTGTTTGTCTACAGAAAGACTCAGGCACAATTTTGGATTAAAATTATGAAATATAATCTACCTGATCAGTTGCATTTACATCACTATTCAAATTTGGGTTTTCAAGGTGCTCCACTGTGGTGCATTTGGAGGAGAATGTCATGTTCAGCAGCTTGCCACCTTCTACCATTTAATTTCACGAAGGAACAAAGAATAAGACATTTTTTCTGCCTCAGTTTCTGATTAAATTTTATCTGGTGAATATTATTTTATACCTAGGTGTTCCTAAAATATGTTAAATGGATGGCACAATGATGTGAAAAAAAAGCACTTGTGGTTGTTCAGAAAAGGAGTTATTCTATTTACTAAGGGCAAGCCAGACTTGTGACCTCCTTCTGGCTGAAGTATTTGAAACTCATAGCTGATTTTCTGGGAGGACATCCCAAACAAAATGCTTGAAGGAAGTAGATAATTGAAAACTTTTTCTGCCTAGAAGTGATGGCGCTATGCTATAAATTACTCAAGATCAGAGAGATGGCATGGAAAGATTATGGCTTTCACATCTGCTGGGAGGCTGGTATTCTGTTTCTCACTTTAGGGATGTTTCTGTATGTTTCAGTATGGGTTCTCTGCTTTTAAAATGAAGAGTGTAGTAAGAACAGGGCTGGAACTCCTATCTGCCTTTTTGCAGACAGGTACTCTCATCAGTGGGGGTATATAATTATTAATGTTTATCTTTTGTACTTGAAATTCTTTATTTCAGTGTTCCAATTTCAGTAGTCTGGGTAGAAAGTACTATGCTGTCCACTCTGGTTTACAGTCTCAGAGTGCCTCAGTCTACTGCCTTCAATCACTTGTGTGGGTTTTAACACTGGCCTCTCACAGATGATCTGTTCACATAAAATTTGGGAAATTCTCTTCCTGTTTGGTGTGCCTTAAAAGACTGATCTCTCAGAAAGAATTTTTGCAGGCTTGAGTTTAGAAGAGGACTCCTGCACCCTGAGTAAAAAGCCACAGCTTCAGAAAAAGGCATATGGAGACATATTAGGGCCTGCCTGATAAATCCTTTGAATGCTTTCATGCAGTGGTGACAATCTCTAGGACTCAGTTTGTGATGCCTTTCTCTCACACCCCAAATTTCTGTGTTGCTCTTGGGGCTCTAGCCAAGGTCAAGAGGATGCAACAGGAGCATTGCCAACTACTGAATTTCTTCTGTGTGACTAAATGTCTGGGGTGGGGCAGGGGGGGCAGGACTATACAATAGTTAATATTTCAGGACAAAGAGAAAAGCACTATTTGCTGTAGAACTCAGGGTTTATTAGCACTCTTAACTGGTCTCATATCAGCATCACAGAACCTCAATTTAGTAGCACACTGTGAGGTGCATGACCTGGAGCCTTGTTCACATTGTTATTTGCAGCATCTGTGATCTAGATGTGTGTTAACTAACCCAGACTGGATCTCATATCTGCTCATGAAAGACTCAATATATTTTGAATTAAACATAAGGTCAAAATCAGAAATGTGTGGGATGAAGGAGGAGGAATCCTGCTGGTTTTGACTTCAAATACGAAGAGTAACAGAGTCAAGGGACTGACATATAAGAAAAAAGATTTGGGAAGACAAAAGAAGAGGAAACAAACAAGAAGTAAACAGAATAAAAGCATAAAAGGAGGTTAAGGTTTTAAAATGGAGAAAGTATTGGAAACATGGGAATCACACATGTAAGAAATAGTTTTCCATTTCTTGTATCTGAGAAAATCAAATGCTATATAGCATTATCAAACTGAGACTATAAGCAAGCTTGCCATAAAATAGCTAATAAACCAACAATACAGAGCTTTTTAGATTATTATTAGAAATCAACCTTGATATTGACTAGAAAAATGATCAAAAGGTTTGGAGAAAAGAGGAAGGCTTTTGTATAAACTTAGAATATAACTTCACACATTACTTAAATGTCATTGCTTGAAAAACATGTTCATCCCCCAATGCTGATACCCTCAGTCTTCTTTTGAGGGGTCAGCATACTACTGCAACATTAGGAAATCATGCTCAATATTTTAAGGTGAGACCCCTAATTTTCTAAGCTTTTTCTGGTGGGTAATGAATATCAAACTTTTCTCTTAAAAATGCACTGAAATGTCACAACAACATAAAGATTTCCCATGATTTCAAGTGCTAGACAAGTAGTGAGTACCATTTTGGGAAGCACAGGTAGGAGTGCGCATTTTTTTTTCCTTATTACTGCCTGCTACCTAGCTGACTGATGGGAATGCAAGGGAATCTTGGGACTCATCCTTGAACAGAATGTTCTAAACTTGGCCACCTTTAGTTGAACACATTAAAAACAACATACAAACTTTCATTAAAGTCCTAAGAAAAGAGCAATTGGAATGGAACTTTCCTTGTGTTGGAGGCTGGAATCTGAGGCAGCTCTGGGACTCAGGAAACCCATTCCTCTCTTCCCCAGGCACACAGAAGGCAGAAACACTTTTCCTAGCCTCCATGTGACTTCTGTCCCATGACCCACGCATTTCTGATTAATACATAAATATGTGGATTAATAGGAAATGCTTCTCCTTCACTCTAGTGTTTTACTGCAAATGAAAGAGGTAAAGGACCAGACCAGGCTGTAATCAAAGGCAGTAATGAAGATAACATAATATCGTGGCATAATTATGTGATGTTTTGGGTTTGGTTTCTTTAGAGTCACCACATTGCCATAACATCATACAGTGCAAATTGCTTCTTTGTACCATTTATGTAGTGCAGAGGCATCTAATATTTTTATAACTTTGCACATATTCATAAAAGTGAGGACATGTAAGTTGTTTCTAAATGATGGTATGAAGATCTGTAAAAGACCACTACAAAAGCTGAACATAACAACAGAGATGACATATTTTGAGAAATTTTCCTTATACCAGTAGTCTTGGTGTAAGTGCTTTCTAATTTAAAGGCTGAATCTGGTTTTGTATTTCTAAAACCCTAATGATGGCTTTCATGACTTTTATGGACCAAAATGCTGAATATACCTTCCTTCTTTTGTGAGTTGAGAATTTTGCTGTTCACGAGACTCTTCTTGCACTCAATTAAACGTTTTTATTCTTCCAGACTTGTTTTTTACCTTCTATTTCATGAGGAGAACAATGATAATTCAGCAGATAACACCTCTCTTTCAGCAATGGATGTGGTGTTAGATACTGCAGTGCTCAAGCAGGATGTGATATTGATCTTTTACCATTATTTGGGGCAAACACAATTATAGTTCTCTTTTAGTTGCATTGCTCATTAACATTACAGGTTCTGACAGCTGTATGAGCATCTCAGAAGAAACCGAGGAACTTGGGAAAATATTGTTCTGATCAAGTTTTGTGAAGTATTGCATTATTTTATATCTTGCTTTATACTGAAGTCTAACTCACCAGGGAAATTCCCATCTCAGCCTTACAAATCAGTAATATTCTACTTACATATACCAGATCTGAATATAAATTATAATCTCCTGCTGAAATTTGAAAAGAAATGGAAGAACTATTTAGAAAACAGGTGAGATGCTCAGACAACTGGAAACAGAAAGCTTAGAGTTTTTTTCTTACTGCCACTACCTTATTTCATGAACCTGAGAAAATCTTTTCATCTTCAGCCTTATTTTCTCTGGAGTCCTTTGTTTGCTTTATCTAGTTAGACTGCAGGCTTCTGGGAGACTGTGCCACTCTTTCCCTGAGAGGTATTTGGTATAAAATTGGTTTGATAGTCTTAAGTGACACATTGGTATGCATAAAATTAATAGGTAGTTCTACCAATACATTTAATGATACAACTTATTCTGAATTGGGAAGGTTTATGATTCATGAGAGGACTCTGACTTCAGAAAACTGAGGTTCAAAGATGAAACATCAACTATACAACA
>WEZZ01004093.1:2709-35000 GCA_013400585.1 Chloropsis cyanopogon
CACCATTCAGTCCTTCCTCCCCACAAACTGAACTTCCCTTCCAGACACAGGGAGCCCAGGAGAGATGCTGAAATGGCAGCTCAGTAGTCTGCTCAAAAGCAGTGCCCATGTCCTTATATGCTGTAGTGAAGTTGTTGTGTCCCAAGTCTGGGGCACCTTACGCNTTCTCATGTCACTTGCCCTCCTCTGCTGCTGTGCCTTAGGAGAATACAATATATTCCTCAAACACCTGCCCCAGTTGCCATTAGGTTTCTGCTCTGATTAAGACTTTTGTTGTTTCATGATGTTATTCTTGTATGACCTAGATTTTCTTGTGTTCAATCCAAAGATCTTTGGCACTATGGAAGCTTTGTGGAAAAAAGGCCCATCATCATTCATACAATTCAGCATAAACATAAAGAGTTGTATCATGAAATATGTCTTTAAAAGAACTTTTTTGAGACAGATTAGCTTATTATAATTACATTATTAGGAATCTTTTTTTTTTCACTAGGTAGAGGGACTACACTGGCAATGAAATATATAATGTGTGCCTCAAGTCATAACTCCGAAGTTCTTTTTAATGTCCTAAATAAGTGACCTAATTTTCTGAAATGGTGAGAACCAGTTTTTCTCTCACATGATTTCCATGACAGCTTCCAAATGCAATTTTAAGGCTGACTTGCAGGATCAGGTCCTGCTTTTGTCAAGTGAGGTGAATTAAGGAATTCACCTGTGTATTTCTCTGAACTGCTCAGCTGTGAACTGTCAGAGTCAAATAAACTGGCCAAGATAGAATAGGTTTTCTGCATTAAAAAAAAAAACCAAAAAAAAAAAAAAAAAAAAAANTCCCAAAAAAAAAAAAAAAAAAAAAAAAAACTTAAAAAAACAACAAACCTGTGCCATTGCAATTTAGATCAGCAGAATACAGTTTGCCATATTAGAATTCAGTCATGAACCAGCTCCAGAAATACTGCTCTAACAAAGAAAAAGCCACATACTGTTCATAACAATAAGTGGTTAGGGCTTCACTTTTGCACTTCACTGAAAGAAATGGTCTTCTAATTAAAGAATTGTTCACAGAAATCACATCCCAAGAACTGAAGGAAAATAAGTGGAAAACTCATGATTGGTCCTTTTTATATTTTCGCACGATCAACTGAAATATCATATGTCACAAAACTAGTTTTTCTTGAGTTCAGCCTGCTGTTTATAGTAAAAGAAATGTACATATTAGCATAAAGCTGTGAATCCAGTTTTAACTTCCCCTGATGTCAAAAGGCCCTTCATATTCAATCAATGAACCTTCTTAAATATCTAGCTCCCCCATCAGCTCCTTCCTTGAGATAGCTGGTTATTGTACCTGCAGTTGTGCCATTGGATCTGGGACTTCACAGCTCTCATGATCCACGTGTACTAATTCTAACTTTTTAGTGCTCGACCACAAAACTTATTCAATAGCTATAAAATCAGATCAAGCAAATGGGAGCATGCATTTTATTTATCTGCACAGTTTTCAAGTTTACTTACTGGTTTTCCAGTTTGCTCAGCAGCTCTGTTCTGCAGGAATCCTGCTTGCTGTTAGTTTTTGTTACATCATATGGACTGAATTTACCGGTGTTTTTTCTGAAAGGAAGAGAGACTATATATCAAGTGGCTGCCATTCTTTGCATAAGGCTGTGCTGAGGTTGTTCACTGAAAGCTTGTGTCTACTGCCTTTCTGATACAATGGCTTTTCACCCTAGACTGTAGACAAACAGTTGATTTTTCTCCTCAGAATATTTTAGTGGTTTTTAACTGCTTGCTACTGTAAATAATTCTTGTGTTGACTAACTGTTGCATTTAATTTTCACTTCTGTCAAATGAGAATTGCATTCTGGCACCCACATGTTATAGTCTGGTAAATCCCAACACTGGGTGCATGTAGACTTCAGAAAGGAGCACTTACATTTTTTAGGTTGTTCTGAGACAGGACATAAGAATAATAGTGTCTGGATTTAGTATGTGGCTTGTCCTAAAAGTCTCAAAATAGAAGGTGAGAGCAAGCTCCACTTCTTAAGTTCTCTTATAGTAACAGTCTGTCACAGTTCTTCTTTAGCATAGCACCTTACTCAGATGCTCATTCAAATCAGACTGTTTATGCAAGGTTAGGCTTCCTCTCAGAGAAGGGACCTGTATTTCCATACTCACAAAGGGCTGCAGCTTCTCTATGACTCCTCAACTCTGGGATCATCCTTTGAAATCTGGGTCAAGGAGGTGAAAGCAATACCCCAGGAACATGCGTGGTGCCAATGTTACAGCAGGAGTAAGGGATCATTGATGCAGCTAAAGCCCCTTCATTTTCCTGTATGGAAAATTAAGCTATACATGGCTCATCATATCTTACTTCCCACGTCACTTGTGCAGGTGTGTAGGGGTTGAGCAGCCATTTTGACATTGTGCTATATAAGCAATGTAGTCCAAGGATGTTTGGACTGTAACTCTTCAATATTTCTGTAGGCATCAGTATGCTTATCATGGGAGGTCCTATATAAATTAATCAGCAATATTGCTAATGTCAGTTTTCATGAACACATCTTGATGTTGTATAAATATCAGCTGATCCATTTGCATGAGTCACTTATCTTCTAACAAGTCACTTTATGGTTCATGATTTTGCATCAAAAGTTAATCATTGTCTCATGGCTGCCAGTGTTTAATAAGTGGACCTTCCTGGAGCACGTTCAGGGAGTGTCCGTGGATGTGACACTTAGGGCACTCAAATATGGCTAGCAAAGGAAAAACAAATGAGCATTGCTTACATGTTCAGCATTACCTTTAGGAGGCCTACAGAGACTTTGGTCTCTGGTTGCACTAATCTTACGTTAGTGACTGTCATATTACATTAGCAAATTTAATCTTTGTTAATGTGATAGAAAGTTGCTAATACAATGAGACTCATTATATTAACAACTTTTGCATCATGTTAGCAAAAGCAGAATTTGCTAACAGAATGCAAAAATTACCAATATGATGAGGTAATCATTATCATTATTCTAACACCTGATTATATTAAGCAGTTACTAACATTTTGTATATGAAGTCACTATTTGCACTGTGCTGGGATTTTCTAGGAGTATCTGGAGTGCCTAAGTAGAAAAAAAACTAATATCTTTTACAAAATCTTTTTGGAGATAAGCGTTTTCTTTTGCATTTTCATATAAATGTGAATTAATCAAAGTAATTCTGAACTTAAATTTTTTTACCTAGAAAACTCTTTTTCCATAGGACAGTAAGCCATTTAATGATCTATGTTGTGACTGAGGCAGTAAGAGAGTACAAAGATAGCATGGATCCCTGTTGGACTTACATCACTTTTTGGCTTTGAAAAGTAATTTCACATAACAAGTTATATTTTACAGTATATAAGAATTTATGTAATATTTCATTAAAACATGTTAATTCACTGTTAAAATTTGTATTTTTTGTAACAAGACATACATGTATTTTAGAATGTATTTGCACATAAGATTCATGGTCTTCCCCAATTACCTCATAATTGTTCATTAAAAATGCACCAGGATTAAATTAAAATTCTTATAATAATATTTTTAATGTGCAGAGTATAATCTGACTGCAGAACTCTTTGCAATATGTAATATGCTACATCTGTATTATAATTTCTTGGAAAACAGTCTTATAATTATTATTCTCTACAAAACCTTAATTCTTATACAAAGCTATGTAATAACAATCTTTTGTCTTTAAAGATCATCTGTAGTGATTAAAGAAATCAATTTAAGCATAGATTCTTCATAAAAAATGCTATAATGACGATGGGCAAGCTTTGCACACTGCTTTTTCCCATGTAAGTAGTAGAGTGGGGAAAATGTAGAGAACATCTTGAATATATAAATGTATACACAGCAAAGGCAGACATCTTAGGCTAGCTGAAGGATGGAACTTCTCGGCTCTGAAGAAATTATCATCGTACCCTAGAATGGGCTGGGTTGGAAGTGACCTTAAAAATAATATAGTTCAATCCCCCTGCCATGGACAGGAACACCTTTGACTTCACCAAGATGCTCACAGCCCCATCCAGCTTGGTCTGAAACGCTTTCAGAGATGGACTATCCACAACTTCTCTGGGCAACCTGTTCCTCACTAATCTCAGAGTAAAGAATTTCTTCCTCATATCTAATCTAAACATGCTCTCCAATTTAGAGAGAATGATGTTACGAGGAAGCCTGTCAAAGGCGTTACAGAATTCCAGATAAATGACATCTGTAGTCCTTCCCCTGTCCACTGACGGAGTCATCCCATTGCAGAAGGCCACAGGGCTGGTCAGGCAGGGCTTGCCCCGGGTGAAGCCATGCTGGCTGCTCAAACCACCTCCCTGTCCTCCGTGCATCTTAGCACAGCTTCTAGGAGGATCTGTTCCGTGACCTTCCCAGGCACAGAGGTGAGGCTGACTGGCAGTAGTTCCAAGGGTCCACATTTTTACCCTTTATAGATGGGTTCAATATTTCCCTTTTTCCAGTCACCTGGGACTTCACCTGACTGCCATGACTTTTCAAATCTCATCAAGGGTGGCTTGGTATCTGTATCAGCCAATTTCCTGAGAGCTGTGAAATGCATCTCATTGTGTGTAACAGACTTACCTATGTTCAGGTTCATGGTCATGAACCTCATCTTTACTTACAATGAGAGGGACTTTCCTCCCCCAGTCTCCATCCTGCTGTCCATCCACTCAGTTAGGTGTGGGAAGTGAGGTTGCCCTTGAAGATGGATGAAAATGGTGTTGAGTATCTCAGCCTTCTCCTCATCTGTTATTACCAGTTTTCTAGCATTCTTTATCAGGAGAGTACACCTTCTTTGACCTTCATTTTCTGGTTAATTTACCTGTAGAAGCTTTACCAAGATGGTCACTGAATGTTAAGTCCATGGAAGTCCTGTAACGACTTCAGCTGAAAGTACTTAAATTTTTCAGTACTCAGAGAAGAGAAGCAAGGGGTTCACCATGGTTCTCCTTAACTTCAGAATTTACTCCATTTAATACAAATCAGCTTTATGTTGGTGTTTATAATTTCTAGAGAAAGGTCATAAGAATGTTCCAATTCAAAGCCAGCAAATGCAGGAAAGAGAAGACCATGTAGTTACATATCCTTTCTGGAGGAACACATGTTTTTTCTATGCTACTGAATACTTAGAAACTACTGGAGAATTATAAACCATGGGGGTAGGGGATGAGTAAACAAGAGAAGCATTTCCTGCTACAGATCTTTAGATAGGAGTATCACAGTAACACAGGAATGTATATAAGTGAATGTTGAATATTTATCTAGCCCACTGTCTTATCATTTAGAGTAGCTGTTACTAAATACTTCCAAATCACATGTAAAATCTTCAGTGTGGTAACTGTGCCGTATAAGTTGAATTAGAACACTTGATATCTCATGTAAATTTTATTATGCATAGTGTAGCATGGTTATTCTAGTTAGCCTCAGAGATATTTAGTCCTTCTTTTGAAGATGATAGATAGATAGATAGATAGATAGATAGATATAGATAGATGATAGATTACATAGATAATAGATTACATAGATAGATGATAGATTACATGTTGTGTGGTTAATATTATTTAGTTCAATAATTTTGTGTTTATCAGTTCAAAATGTGTTTTCCCTTCAATTTATTGAAAATATCCTGTTCTTATTCTATCTCTTATGTATCATTGATTATTTTATGTATCTCTTGTCACATTTATCTGCTCTCAAAGCTACATATTTATAATCCCATTAGTCGCTCTTCAGATGTCCTTCTACTTAAGTTTTTCGGTTTCCATTATTCTCTTTTTTAATAACAGATGACTAGAACTAAACACAATACCAAATTTAAAGTCTGGTCCATAAAGTTACATGATGGAAAAGTAATATTTTCTTTATAAATTTATTAATTTTAAATTATTTTTTATTGTGTTCTAACGTCTCATTTAAGTCTTTAGTTATAACAGTCTCCATACTGAGCAGGTGTGTGCACTGAGATATTTCCATTTCCTTTTATTGCCTAGTTAAAATTATTTAAAGCTCCTGAATATAGAGGAGTTTCTGTTTCTTCAAAAGTATGCTACATCTTCCCCTTGTTTGCATGAAATTTCATCTGTTGCTCTGCTGTTCAAATGTCTGCTCTGACTTCTATTTAAGTCCTTCTCATGTTCCTCCTGATCTTCTTTTGATGTAATAGCTGCATTTTTAAGTGTTTGGCCCACTGAAGTAAAACACATAGCAGATGGGAAGTCTGCAGATGCTTCCCACTGAATTATTCAGGTTAGATATGCATATTTAGCATGAAGGGCTAAAATGTTGAAACTATCTCATAAGAAGAGAGATAACCCAGACAGACCAAAACCAGATTCTTATGCCTCACTCTTTCCCCCTTCTTCCAGTACTGCATCTGAGGTAGAACACAGATAATTTCTGAGAAGCTTTTATTTGCTTATAAGGATATGGTGTCCTGTAAGTTGAATGGGAAGGTCCTAACACCTGACAATAGAAGGAAAAAAAGGATATAAAAACTAGGAGTGAACTGCAAATGTAACCTGCTGGCAGTTGGTACCACAGAGGGAAAACAAGCATTTGTGTGAACCATGATTCACGTAGCTTTCCTTTGGGCTTAGTCTCAAAGTTAAACATATCATTGTGGAAGTATTTTAAGTACTTCCCTAAACACAAAGAAATATGCAAAGATGGATATATTTATATGTGAACATATACTCAAAGGTCATATCCAGCTTCACTTAAAGTTTACCAATTATATATTGTACATTTCTTTATAATTCCCTTTACATATATTTGTGCAATGCATATCTTTATCTATGGGATAAAGATGTGAGTATGCTTTTCAGATTTCAAGCTGAAGTCATCTGCAGTGGTGCTCTTCAAGGACGGAAGGGTTAGCTGGCACATGGGTGGGAGAAGAGCTGCTCATTAGGGAAGGTTTGTTACAAGGTAACGTGTAATTAAGGTAATGGTCACAGCTTGGGTGACAGCAAACACTCTGGCAGTTGTTTGATTGCTGTCTGGGTCAGGAGATCAGCGTTTTCTACAAGATTTATCCACATTAGTGTGTTAGTGGACAGGTTAGAAAGCAAATTACAGCTGCCTTTCTTAGGCATATTGCTGTTGAGGCTCATTGTTTTGGGTTTTTTACTGTACATCAGCAATAATATAGCTTCTGAAGCCTGCATGTGACAGGTTAGGCATTTTATCCTTAGAGTAAACAGTAATCATGGTGTGAAGAAAGTGGGGCATTGGAGATTTTTCCCATTCTTTGAGATTTCCATTCTTCCTTTCTAGTTTGCTCCAAGGGCTCTTTGGGGATACATATATTAAGCCCTTTAAATAGTTCATAATAAATCTTTGTCTCGGGTTGATTCTGACAGTTTTTTAAAGAGTCTTTTAAGAGACAATCCTCAATCATTTACTAATCCATGGGGTGATCTTCAGATTTGGAGAAAAAAGAAACAGTTCAAGCTCCAGGATTGTGAAGATACGATGTAGAAAAATTTTAACTCAGAAAAACTCAGAAAATACTGTACCATGGAAATTTCACGAGTCATACCATGTTCTGCCAGTGCCTAAAAGCTCATTCTCCAATTTACTCAGTTTGCAAACAGCGAAGGAAGAAAAATGGATTACCAAAAAGAGTAAGAACAATTTTTATTGATCACCTTATTCCTATTATCATGGGTCTGGCCTTGTTTTGTTCAGTGCTTGAAATGAAGGGGCATTATGGGAAAAAAAAAGTCATTGTTCCCAGTGTTAAAATAAAGTCAAAAAACACCCCAGAATTCTGTCTGTTAAGTGTTTACTATTCAAGCTTTGTGATAAATATGCCAAAATATCTGCAGTGTGGGCTGATTTTTTAACATGCTGCTTCCTGTGTTATATGACAGGTTCTGATTATGTCTGTCAAAAACCCTCTTAATTCCACAGTGCAAAATAAATAGATAAAGGCAGAAAATATAATAAAAGTAAGATGTCCAGTCCACTTGACATTTGTTTTTACTAAATAATTTGAATGAATAGTTTTCTAAGAATAATGCACGGCTGCAGCCCACAGAAACTACCCCTAGGGGTTTTTTCTTCAGCAGCCTCAAGTCTGTCATTTTTGGAGATACTTGTTCTCAACTCCTTTTGAATTTCAATGGCATAGCACTTGTCATTATTTTCAGCTTTTTTATAAATTCTGCATAAGCAAAGAAATCTATAAGTGCTAACTTATCTGTAAAAGAACTCTCTTGGTGTACCTAAGGAATATTGTTGCCATATTTTAATTCAATATGCTGCCCTGAGGAGAAAATACGATATCAGGGAACAAGGCAGCAACTCTAATAAGGGACAAAGCTGTAGGGAAACCTGGGCAGTTGGGTCTCTTGCCCTTTCTTCAGCCAGGAACATGAGTGTTGGAGGTGAGGGCTGCCACTGAAAGCACCACAAGCTGAGCAGTACGTCCCAACAGCATCAGCTACCCACTCTCCCAGCTGTGCTGGCAAATCCCTCAGAAGCTGCGGGATTAGCAGCCTGTCTGATTCATCTTATCCTGGACCGGGTCATGGAGTGTCAGTGTGACAGATGAGAAGGGACAATTGCACAGAGAATCTTGTAATGATGGAAATGTTAACAGCATTCTGAAATACAGTTGGATGCACAGTGTTGAGGACATAAGTATTTTCATGTTTAAGTAATAGTTACATTTATAGGATTTTTTAAGTGCTATTTGTTCGGCAAAGTATGGAAAAGGCCATATTTCTTCATTTTTTCCATTACTCTTTTTATTGAAAAATACCAGTGTTAGTTAAACCTGGTTTTGACAGGAATAAGTAGATTCTGAGTATGTGAAAATATGTTTTCTTACATTTTGTGTAAGAAAAAGTGTCACTTGACTATATTCTGAAATATATTATTCTGGAGCTGTGACATGGTGCTTAGCACCATACCTATTGCTGCTGACTGTCCAGTGATGAAGTTATCTGTAAATACATTCTATTAAACATAGGAAAACATTCTTCTAGACATATTTTTCCTTGACAACACATGGTGTGTAAATCCAATTTATATGAGCTCTTATCATTGAATCATTCTAAATTAGCTAAAATTTTGTTTTATAAAGAAAATTATTTCTTGCCTTCCATTCTTCAAAATATTTATAGAGTACTTATTTGCATTTGACACACCAATATGCATTCAGATAAAGTTTAAACTTGGAAAGTGGAACAGTTTGATAGAGCCAATGTGATTGAAATCCAAAGAAGAGAATGGAAACCTCTTTGCAGTGTTCACTGTTTAGCAAAGACGAACCCAGATACTTTCCACATTTGAAAAATGTAAGAGGTCAAATGATGCCACAGTCGTACCACCCTTTTTTTTTTCCCTTTTCAATGTGTGAACAGGAAATGGTGGGTCAGGTGGCCCCCTCTGTTTATTGCTGCTGAGCCAGTAACTGTTCACTATTAGCAGATCAGTCTGTGTTTGCACATCTGCACTTGCCTGGTTTAAATATATGCCCAGTAGCTACGTACTTTCCTAGACAGGTTATTCAACAAGGTTACACAATTTGTGCAAAGTGATTTTTTTTTGTCAGGATTCTATATGCATTGATGTAACAATCCAGTAGATACTAGCAACCAGTAACTGCCCCTTGGTTAGGCTGCATGGAAGATTCATGTATATAAAATAGTGTATTAAAGTAAACTTACAAAAGCAAAGAGCAATCATTGCAAATGTAATTTTTTTCTTCCTCTTTGGGATTCTAATTTTAAAAGCATTAAAGAAGACAGCTGCTCATGCTGTGATATGCGCTAAACAGCCTGAAGGATGGAAAAAAATATATTTGTAGCTCATAATAACTATTGACCTTTCTGATATACAGTGTTCTCTGTGTTAGCTATTCTGTTCTATCAACAGTGAAGATTGAACATGACTTTTTAATAGAAAACATGGGGTTTCAAGCTGCTTTCACAAAGGTGTTTATGTATTGTTATTTTGTATTGTAGTACAAAGACTAAGTCCTGATGCCCTTTGTCTGACATCATGTTTGTCATTAAAAAGCCCCACTGTTACTGACTGTTTCATATGAGGAATTGGCTCATAACCATTTTATAGTCGTGATAAAAGCATTGCTCCACTAGATCCAGAACACAGGTATTGAAAATAGAATCCCCCAAATATCCCAGCAGCACAAAAGGTATTTTCTGAAGAAATAGATTCCTCAAGTGGCTATATTTTCAGGGAATTCCACCAAGACTTCAAACACTCACTTTTTGTATTCATACTGTTGTTCATTGGCATACTCAGCCTGCTTCATAATGGCTTTTGCTGGATGTCATGTGCTCCCAAAGAGGATCTTTATGATGCTCCTTTTTTTCTCTTGAACTTTCCTACTGCTCAGTTGCTTAGTACAGACACATCCACTAGTAGCAGCTTGACTGTGGCACTTGTGTACGTTTCCCTAGAGTGGGATCATCCAAACATCGACTTTGCAGTGTGAGGTAACTCAGCTGCTCTCCTTTCCCTCAGGGAAAAGCTTCACCAGAAAGCACCTCCCATTTGGCATATGAAAATCTGGAAAGCAACCTCTTTATTGAGCTTTTTAAACCCAAGCAGGCTGGCAATGTTAAGTAACATCAGAAGGGACTTTTTAATGTTTGTTGGAGGTGTTTTTATGCCATGTGCTGGGAAGGAACTTTAGTGGGCCATTATTGGCAGCTCTAAACCACAGTTATTTTCACAGCTATGCTCTGTAGTGTCAGTTAATGATTCACAACTTACTAGGCAAGAGCAGAAAACTAGCAAGAAAGAAAAAATACCCTTAGTTTTCTAGCACAGGAAAGAGAGGGGGGAACAACATCAGCTTTTAATGGCAGTTTTGTGCTGAAACAAAATGCTCAAAATTTTTTATAAGAAGCTGCTCAGCTAGGATAATGATCATTTAAGTTGTGGAAACCAGCCACATCTCAAAGGAGATTAAACATCTAGTCCTCTATTCCTCACAGGGCCATAAAGCCCTTGGGGAATTCAGTGAAGTTTTTACCCTCAAAACTAGTCAGTGTCTTTTTTTTTTTAATTTGTTGTTTTCTCATTTCTCAGTTTCTTTTCTCCATAAACATTCCTTAACAGAGGAGAGTTGTACTCTTGTTTTTGATGCTACATTCTCCTAATACCAGGACCTCTCTCATCCATTGGGTGCGTCCTGTTTCAAACTTTATTAGAATTGCTGCAAAGTAAGTAAACAGTAAGGAAATTATATCACTGTGCTAATTTTCTTTGGGACCTTCACTGAACCTTGAAAATGTAGGAGTGTTGCTGACCTCATATGAAACCAAGTCGACAGGTCGGGTCAGATTATTTATTCCATTGTTTAAAATAAATTAACCTTAGATGTAAAAGTGTAGAGGGAAGTTGGAGCTTCACATGCAGGATGGTTTATGTACCACTCACTCACAAGACCATAACAGTTCTTCAAGAGTTGTTCTGGTCTCTTGGATGAGCATGGGTACATTTGTGAGTGTTTAGATAATGGATTGAAGCCCATTAGACTGTAACATTTTCAAACAGTTTTCAGAGTTAGGGTTTCCTATCGTGATTAGTTCCATTAAAACAAATCTTTATTATGTTGTTTTCAAACAAACAAAAAAGATCACTGGCATACCAAAATTTGTTGTAAAATCTGTCTTTCAATGTCATAGTGTAACAAAAATCTTATTCATAGTTTCATCCTGGCAGTACTTTATTTATAGCTCTGTCCTGGCTCTTAACACATTCTTTATTTTACCAGATATGTAAAGAGTTCTGTGGGATAAAGTTTGCATGGGCAGTAAATTGCATATATTGGGAATTAATAGCCTGATAAGACATTTCTAGACTGGAAGAAGAAGAAATAGAAGGAGATGCACAAGAAGGAAAGCTTTGAGGCATTAAATAAAGTGTTACTTGACCCTATCCTGGGCTGCATCCAAAGCAGCGTGGCCAGCAGAGCGAGGGAGGGGACTCTCTCCCTCTACTCCACTCTCATGAGACCCCACCTGCAGTGCTGCATCCAGCTCTGGGGTCCCAGACACAGGAAGGACATGGACCCATATGGGAGACAGTCCAGAGGAGAGCCACAAGATGATTAGAGGGTAGGAACACCTCTCATACTAGGAAAGGCAGAGAGAATTCAATTGTTCAGTCTGAGGAAGAGAAGGCTCTGGGGAGAACTTAGAGCAGCCTTTCTGTAGCTAAAGAGAGCTGCAAGAAAGCTGGAGAGGGAGTTTTTACAAGGACATGTAGTGACAGGACAAGGGGGTGTGGTCATAAACTGAAGGAGATTTGGCTTAGATTAGATAGGAGGAAAAAATTCTCTGCTATGAGAAAGGTGGACAATGTGTTTGCCCAAGGAGGTGTGAATGCCCCATCCCTGGGAAGTGTTCCAGGCCTTGTTGGAAGGGTTCTGAGCAACCTGACTAGTGGTAGGTATCCCTGCCCATGGCAGGGGTGTGGGAACTAGACACTCTTTAAGGTTCCTTCCCACCCAAACCATTTTATGATTCTGTGATTTTTAGTCCAATAAGGGTAGTTCAGATTACTTTGGTTCTGCTAGGATAATACAACATTCAAAAATGTCTCTGATAATACTAAATGCCTCCCTGTGAGTTTTTACTTCAGTTTCTCCTACGTAAGTATAGTCAGTACATGGGCTTAGTTGAATTAAAAAGCAAACAGGGTAAACTCACTATATGTAATACTACAGGATAACTTCCCAAAGCATGGCTTATTTCTTTGCAGATCCAGCCATATTTGTGCCCAAACTATAGTACACAAGTAGATCAGATATTAAACATGTTCTCTTGTTTCCTTGTCCGTTGTATCTAAATTCACTGCTACTTCACTGAGTTGTGTTTTGCCTGAATGCATGACTTGTATCACATTAAGAAAACTTGGATAGATCTGAGTTACTCTCTTGTCCTCCCAGTTTCAAACATGTAAGCTTAACAGTGTCCACTGTTGCATGTAGACCATGGGCCAATAATTACAATGATTATAAAAATAGTCATATCTCTAGATGTAAATATATATATAGCATATTCTTTAAAAATTGTGAAAGAAATGAAATAAATATATTCCATTATATTCCATGTAATGCTTCAATGTCAAATTGTTTGCAAAAAATTAATGGTTTTACATAAGACAATCTAGGCCATATCATCAATTGTTGGATCTGGAAAATTTGGAGAGATAAAAATGGGGAAAAAAAACCAACGAATAAAAAACATTAAAAGATCTAGCTTTCCACAGAAGTCTCATAGCATTTAGAGTTTATATGCCTCTGAATTTCTAATAGGCCTATAGGTCATGAAAAGTGAATTGTCTTAATCTTGGAGGTAGGGTGACAAAAAAGAGCAGTTTATTATCTTGTCTGAAAACATTACCTAGGTATAAATTCTTTATAGGAAGTCATCTTTCTTTCCATTTTTTTCAAAGAGCTGCCCTGAATCTTCCCCTTTTGAGTGATGCCTTATCCAGATTCCAGTATTATTCCTCCTATATAAAGGAAAGAATGGAACTATATCTCCTGAAATCTGGGTCCAATTCTTGATTTCTTCAGTTTTTCAGCAAAGAGCAAAACAGAAATTATATGAATTTTTCCCCAGTCACCTAAAAGTACCATGAATTTCAGATCCAAATCTGATTATTCAGGAATTCAAGTTCCTGTTTATTACTGGGACAGCTTACAGCAAAAATATTATTCCTCCTTTTAGAAACAGCATTGCTTTGGAAGAATGAATGCCTCTGCCACCCCAAATGTTAAATAAACAGTTCATATAGTCCTTGATCTCACAGGATGCTGAGCACACTGGTGAGACCAAGAGAGCACCTATAGAATTTGCTGTGCTCTTTAGCTGGTCTCCAGCCAGGCTGCCAGTGTCCATAAATAGGCCAAAGTGGTTCATCCAAGTAGTCCAGGAATCTTCAGCAGTTTCCTAGAACAAATTTTAGCTTCCAGTACTTGCCCATGATCAGCCTGAACCCACTTCACTTAAAACCATTCATTTGCACAAGTGCTAAGTATGGTAACTTGCCCTAACTGGAAATAAATTGTTTTAACTTGTAGCTTTTGCATTTTATTTGTTGGGTTAGTAGTTGTGAAAATCTATCTTTTAATTTATAAAAAATGATCAAATTTGATCTGTAAGATACTGAGAAAGAATGATCTTTGAAAACAGTGATTTTTTGAGAATCACCTTTCTGATTAAAGGCAGTTAAGTAATGAAGGTTAAATTTTCTAAGCCTGTTTATGCCTGGTTTCAGACAATAAACTGCCCAGAAGAAATAGAAACATTTAAAAGCTGCATCTAGTCCAAGTGAAAATGATAGATTTATATTACCTAATTATTCGTCTGAACATAATCATTCTCAGTTCCATGAACAAAGGTTTATAAGACTTTAAGAAGATGTGAGAAGAGGTTTGCAACTGTAGAAGGTAGCAGGAAAAGAGTTCCCTTTTTCCTACTGTTTTGTATGTTCACTTTGTTTGGTTTCTCTTTTAAGGGCTGGCTGTATACTTGGTGTTTTAGAATTTTAAAAATTTAGAATTTTTAAAAAAAGATATGGACATATGTTTTCAAGGAAGTGACATGAAAGCCAGGTGAAACCTTCCTAAAATGCTACAAAATCCAGAAAATCCTTTATGTTAAACCAAAGGTATTTTTTTCCACCAATCTCCTCAAATTCCTTGTTGGTGTTTGGTTTTCCATCTATAACTTCCTTTCTTCCTAAGAATGAGAAGCCTATCTTTTCTCTGTTTGGCATGCAAAAATGCATTTTTCTCCTCTCAATTATTTTTAATGCTTGTCAAGAAAAAAAGCCCAGAACTTAGTAAACATTATTCAGCCTACTGTAGCAGCTTTTTGTTATTTAAGACATAAATCAAATGTGGAACTTCTTTTTTTTCCTGGGGGAAAAATTGTTTATCTAAATTTGAATGTGCTTGTGAATCACTCATAGGGATGGTACTTGTGCTATTGCTGTGCAAGAGCAATTATTTGCATTGGTTTACATTGTTTTGCTCTATAGCATTAAAGTAGTCAGACTGCACACAGGCGTACAGTACCTCTGCAGATCCCTGCAGGATTAGAGCCATGGACCTCAGTCCTTCAGACAGCTATGGACATGTTTATGTCCCATCAGAAGAACTCTTCCAGCATGTGAAGTTAAACAATGCATGACTGGTTTGTAGGGTCTGGGACCAAGATTATTCCCAAAGCAAAGCCCATTGCAGGACCAGAGATATGGGGTTTGTTCACAAAGAAATGCTTAGAATCACAGAAGTTCACAGAATCACAGAATACTCTGAGCTGGAAGGGACTCACAAGGACCATCAAGTCCAACTCCTTAGTAAATGGTCCATACAGGGATCAAACCACAACCTTGGCAGTACTAGCACTGACCAACAGAGCTAATCTCAGTAAGTTAAGAAGATAACAAAATAGTTTTGTGAATTGGCTGCTGCTTCATAATATCTTCCCACTTGCCTGTGTGGCTCCTACTTAAGCTTTTTAACATTTGTGACACTTCTGTATGGGTACAGTAGATTGCAGCTTTGTTCCCTTTGAAATGGAAAATGCATTCCTTGTGTCTAGAAATCTCATCCTGCATTATCAGCTTGGGGAGTGGAAAGAGAAGAGGTTTATTCCTTTAGTAGTATCTGCTGAAGATGTTTAAGGGCACACAAAGGCAAGTGCTTTCCCAACAGAGTACACAATTACCTGCTTTGCAAAGACAACCCAGACTTATTTTTTATACTTCTAAGTCTGACAATGTAAAATACTTTAATTCACATGCAGTAAGCATTGGCTTTTATCACATAATTAGCATTCTAAACTCACAGTTTCAGAAGTTTATAATTCAACAGTAGGTTTAAAGTCAGTAAATTCAAGCCAGAAGCCTTATTTTTTTGTGTAAACAGATGCCTTTTGTTTCTACAGTATCAAGCTAAGTGGATCTTGTTTATTTCAGGCTTTTTTAAAGGTTTTAGATTTTTTTTTAAATCAAAAATTAGTTGTTAGAGTTTCATTCTGATATTCCTCAGATTGCAAATCTGCTTTGACATAGTTAAAAAAAATTGAAAAGGTTCAGTGGTAGGCATTTAAAACCAACTCCTGAGAACTCATAATGGACCATATTCCATATATTCCTGTGCAAATCTCACTGACATCAATGGATCTGTTCTGTACACATCCTATTTTAAAAATCCTGCATGCATAATCACCATCAGCATTGCTACAGGATCTACTGTGAGTGGGTGCAACTCTGAATGTAGATTTGCACTATCAGCCCTAATGGTTCTCGCTTGAGAGAAATTCAAAATGCTGTTCATAAGCTGTTCTGGACTTCTAGGTAACCAATCCCATCTCACACATACACTCTCAGATACTTTTTGTTAAAAAATATCAAACACTTCAGAATACATATTTGTATGACACTATTCCAGTTTGTTGGATAAAATATGTGCATTTTATAATATTCACTTGCAGAGATGTATAGGTTTGTACATAGTATAATGAAGCAAAATGATGTTAATCTTATTATATATGATTAAATGAGCCTAAAAAATGTCAATGCCAAGTACACTTTACGTTATGTCAGTTGTTATCCTTTCTTTCCTTTAACTGAGTCTGAAAGAGAAATTTTAATTTCCGTTGTTTGGGAATGGTACATATGTATTACAGCCTGATCTTTTTTTGAGCATAAGATATTGTGTGTTTAATTCTGTATGTTTAGGTAATTACCATTAGAACACAGGAGGACATATTATACTTACTGCCTGTACCAGAGTGTAATGGGCTGGACTACAACTACACTTGTTAAGCTGATTTTAGCATTTCTTCACACAGCAGGAAGCACCCATGCTGTGGTTTCTTAATGTACTCTTTAAGTACTGCACTGTACTGTACAATAAAAATAATAATTAATTATGATCCTCATCTTACTAGTACTGCTGCTATCCGGGTGACTTTGGCTGCTGTTTCAGGGTTTCACTGTCCCACACCCTGAAACACATCTTTCCCTTCAGAGTTTTATTTCTTGTGTGATATTGCTGAACAGAACTGAATTTTTTGAGGACAGGTTTGTTGCATGGATTGTGATGGCTTCACATTTGTTCAGGTCTCCAAGGACCCGCACCAATAAATGTGAAAGAGACAACAGCAGAATGGCATACTTTCCCATTTCCACCAGGATGAAAAAAAATACTCTAAATTAAGTCTAACCTTAAATGTATAATCTGTCCTTGGGAGGAAAAAAAAAAAAGGATATAGCATCTTCAAGCTCTTGGCATCCCTTACGAGAAAAAATTGGTTCTAAGGGTCTCTGATCTTGTGTTTTAGTAAAATAGAACTGCACGGCTGACTGACAGTTCTGATCTAAAGCATTTACGTTTAAGTTTTGATCTCTCTGCTTTTGATTAAAACTAATGAGCTCATTTAATTCAAAATGGGAATCTCTGATAAGAGAAATAAGGTTGATGTGATTGGATTAGAGGGGCAAATTAAACTCTTAGAGCAGAAGTTTGTGCTTATACAGTGTATTAAAAAGCTGTTGGCGTATTATGGTGTGTTAGATGATGAGAAAAATTTCATAGTAATTCATATTTAATCAGAAGAAATGAAAGTACTAAATATAACATGGCTCTGCTTTTCCCTCGAGTGATAAAGAGCTGTACATTTAAAATGACATCAAATTTATGCTCTCTGAAACAAAAAAATCTTAAGAGACACACTAAAGAAAGGGGCACTGTTGTCAGTTATCACAACAGAGCTGAAATGTCACAAACACAAGACAAGTTGACCACATTAAATCAAGGACAATTCAATACAATCCTTAGCTCACAAACAAGTTTTTGTGTTTCTGATGACTTCATAATGCATTTTAAATACATAAACACTTTCTACTAGTAGTTTGTATGGTTCTTCTAAACAATAGAAGTACAATTTCAAATTTCTTTTTATTTCTTGTTAATTCCTCACTGAAATTGAAATTTCTTTTATCTCCAATAATGCCTGTTTATTGTGAGCTGCTCCAGAATTTTCCCATTAACAGTATTTCGGGGATAAGTTGATTATCAGGGCTAAAAAATAGAAATCATAAAGATTTTATAAAGAATTCCTCAGTGCTGATGCTATTTTATCATGGTTTATACTAAAAGTCTTAAGTATTCTAAGTGGTTGCAGTTAAGGGAGGGAGAAGTGCAGGTGAGAGCTATACTTAGTTGTGAGCAAGTAATATCCCTACAGTTGGACTAAAAAGATATTTCATTATCGACTAATTAATCACCAATAATTGATTATATGATGACAATAATAATTATATATATCTTTTACTTGACAATTCTTTCATTCAGATTGTTTAATGTTTTATTAACAATAAAGGCCCTAATTTCACCTCAATAATATGGAAACCAAGGCAAACGAATCCAGCACTAACTCAGGTATCACTGCAGTTGAGGAGAGACTAGGGAATAAAAATCTGCAGGATTTGCAGCCTATTTCAGGAGAGAATTGCTACCTAAGCGAGACTTTGCCTTTTACAAAATACTGACAAACAGTTTTTAAAACAATGTCATCCACTCCAGCAACATACCCTCCAATTCCAGTCATAGCTAAATTGTGCAAGAAAGAGTTAATGAGACAAATCTCTGTTAAAAAATCTATTGGAAAAATAACTTGAAAATGAGACATACTGAGTATATGTATATTTTTGTAATTTCTTTTTTGCTAAATAAACATTTTCTAAATGAGGTAAATTGATTACAACACTCTTAGCATCCATCAGTCATTTATTTTTAGTGAGTTCAAGGATTGCACCTGAAAAATAGCTTAGAGGGGATGTATAAAATCTAAATTATGTGTATATGTATTTTTTTCTATTCCCTAGTGGAATCTACGAACCCCAGTTTGCTAACCACTGACAACACTCTAGAGCGCTCTTTTTTCATCCGAATGAAATCTACACTGACCAAGCGAGGAGTGCACATCAAATCATCAGGATACAAGGTAAGGGTTGCACTGTAACATGAAATATTGACATCTTGAAATTATGTTCATTCATGTTCCAGGGACACCTTAATAGACAGAGAGAGGAGCTATTTTACATTTGCATATGTCTCATTCCTTTTGTTAAAGAATCATTAATACGTATTTCCAGCCTGAGGTTTGGCTTTTGTACTGTACTTCCATTAAATTGATCATTATTATGATAAATGTTGGTGATAACAGGACGATAGCCTTCAAAAGAGCAACACTTCCAAAGTAAAGGTATCTTTTACCATAGAAGGTGAGTTAGAGTAACATCACTTTTCCCACAGTGGAAAATTCCTGCTCATTTTGTTAGACTGTTAGTAATTTTTGGGTTATGTTTTTCCCAGAGAGGTAGGATTTCTTCATGCAGGCAGCACGCTATTTCATTTTGCTGCCATTCCAGCTGTAGGAAACAACAAGCCACATTGAGTAGTTTTCCACCATTTTTCTTTCATTGTCTGTCTGACGGGCATCTGCTGCTGGGGATCATATTTGCTGGATTTCAGACTCTTTTAAGATATGAAAGTCTCTTGTTCCTTATCAGCAATCTCATTTTTCTTCAGTCGTATATCGCTCATAGCGCCTGTAGCTATCACTGGCTTTGCAGTATACTAAAACTAGAAGGAATAGCACATTTTTAACATTGTCAACTTGTGGAATGAAATATGTCATCCATTAAGTTTTATACAAGATAAAAGAGTGGTGCAAGAAAGTAAGTCTGAGAATGTGTGGGTATTTAAAGAAGCTGTTTGTCAAAGTTCATTTAAAAGCTTTTACAACCATTTTGTTTCGATTTTTAGAGGAAGATTTAGAAAAGCTTTAAAGTAAAATTCCCCAACTCACTTTTCCCCAAAAAATTCTCTAAGAATATAGCATTGTGGCAGCTACCTGAGAAGTAAAAATCTAGCAGAAATATCTCCTTTGCAAGTGACTGGGAGGCCTTCTGGGTCAAGATGATTAAAGTTGTTCCTAGCAGAAGTTTTAAGTTGAAAGCAGTGGTTTCTTAAGGCATCACAAGTTTTGATCTGTGTCCTGTTTAATTGTCAACAGCTGAAAGAATGTACTGATGACTTGTTCATGCTTACAAGTCTAGGGAGATAGCGAGACCAGGAAGTGTATTGACACTAAAGTGTCTTAGGAGGAAGAAGGAGTATGAATGAATGAATGAACACATCATGGAGTCATAGAATGGTTTGGGTTGGAAGAGATCTTACATGTCATCTAGTTCAAACCTCCCTGGCATGAACAGGGACACCTTCCACAAAGCCAAGTTGCTCACAGCCCCATCAACCTGGCCCTGAACAATTCCAGGGATGGGATATACACCACTTCTCTGGACAATTTCTTCCTATGTCTCATCTCCCTCACAGTAAAGAATTTCTTGCTTTTATCTAATCTAAACCTAATCTTGTCTTTCAGTTCCAGGCTGAACAACCCCAATTCTTTCTTTTTTACCAACAACATAGGAAGGACATTCCATCCCTCTAAATATTTTCATGGCCCTACTCTAGTCTATGAGTCTCTACTGCCGTGCTGGGGACCCCAGAGCTGGATGCAGCACTCCAGGTGGAGATCTCACCAGAATGGAGTAGAGGGGGAGAGTTTCCTCCCTGGCCCTGCTGGTCACACTTCTTTTGATGCAGCCCAGGACACAATTGGCTCTCTGGGCTGCAAGAGCACCTTGCCAGGTCATGTCCAGCCTCTCATCCCCCAGCATCCCAAAGTCCTTCTCCTCAGGGCTGCTCTCAGTCCATTCTACACCCAGCCAATATTCATGCTCAGGATTGCCCTGGCCCAGGGACCTTGCACTTGTCCTTGTTGAACTTCAGGTGGTCCACACGGGCCCCTCTCTCAAGCCTGTCAGGTCTCTCACTTCCCCCCAGAGTGTGAACAGCACCACACTGCTTTTTCAGGTCATTGAAGTTAAACTAATTCTCAAGAATAGGTATGGTCCACCCAGGCTCGGACAAAGTTAGGTTGATAGAGAACTTGCTTGACTGGATATTTTTGATGCAATAATAATGGGTAAACATAGGGAATTCGTCTGTGGATTTTGTAGTCTCGCTTTTTTTGCCAGATGTAGGTAGGAACAAAAGGAAGATGTGTGAATGACTGTCATTCTCTCTCTTGGGCTCCTGACAATCTAATCTTGGTCCAACATCAGAATAGGATACATAAGCTGGCTTCACAAGGTGGGGTTTTTACTCATTACAATACAATTTTTGAAATTCAGAGTAGACCCTTGGCTCAAAAGACATGATAATGTCTATCATGTAAATATAATTTAATTTCTCTTAGAATTGCTAATGCCTCATGGAAGCATTTAAAACCATAACTGAGATGTCACAAGTATAGCAAAATTAGTTTTGAAAGATCAGATACCATTTTTTAACCAATTTTGCCTGAACGCAATTAATGGATAAAAAGAAAAAGTATGACAGCCAACAAAACTGCCTATAAATAAAACATTGGGGTTTTTCCAAATTTTTTCACGAGGAAAGTCAGCTTGAGCAAAATTGCATAAACAGTGTACAAGCCCTAGCCAGGTGTAAAAATAGATGTGCAGTTCTTCTGCTTTTTGATGTTTTTAAGGATTTTGTAACTGGCAGTATTTAGCTGAATTCAGCTGTGTCCAGAANGCCCTGGGCTCCGAGGGCCGAGAGGCTGAGCAGGGACAGCCAGCAGAGAGAGAGAGCAAGAGAGAGCGGGCCACGCCTCCTGCAGGGGTTTTCATACAGGGGTCCGGAGGCGTGGCCAGCACAGGAAGATAGACGGGAGGAGGACTGAGGTACCGACCCAACAGCACAATAATTATACAATAAGAATTCACTGCTACAAGTGTACAAGCCCCAGCCAGGTGTAAAAATAGATGTGCAGTTCTTCTGCTTTTTGATGTTTTTAAGGATTTTGTAACTGGCAGTATTTAGCTGAATTCAGCTGTGTCCAGAAATATGAATTGCACTCTTACCATTTTTCAAAAGCTTGGTTATTTGCACTCCGTGTTCTATGGAAGGATCATGGTCCATGGCCACAGCGAGCCCCAGAAAAATAGTACATTCATTTTAGGAGATTTGGATCAAATTAATATCCTTCTAACTGAGTTTTAAGAACTGCCATGTTTAAACATTCTTGTCAGTTGGCGTATCAGACAAGCATAATAAAACTCAACTGCTATAGTAAATGTCACTTCTAGGAATCTTAGTCATTGATTTCTAAAAGTCCTGTACTAGAACAAACTTGAGGCCAAAATTAAACCTTCAAAATTCATGAGCCTTGTGGATGTACATCTATAAGAAATTATCAACAGGGAAGAATAGTTATGTAACATTTACAAAGATCAAGGGAGAAGCTGGCTAAATTCTGCATCAGAGACCCCTGGAAGAATTTCAGCACTTACTCAGAAAACCCTGTGCCAGCTGGGATCAGGGGCAGCAGAGTTCCTGCAGGAAATCCTGGTGGAGCAGGCTGACTAAGGAGCCAGTGTCTCATACCTTCAGAATACAACAGAGCACTGAATTTTCCATCTGTAAAATGCAAGGGCTCTTGGCTACAACCTTCCCTTGAGCTCTTGTAAGGGGATTCAGGGGTAATCCCGTGAATCACAGCATACAACCATGCATTGGGAGCAGTGTGCCAGGAACTGTCTGTGTTATGAGTCAGATTTTAGCTCTCTCAAAGGTATTCAGCTGCCCATGGATTCAGACCTCCAGCAATGACAAAATTTTTTCATCTGTGTGAAGTAGTTGTGTCTTGGTCCAAACTCTTGCTGAGCTCAGAACCACATCATCATTTTGCCTTGCTTTGAGGACTGCTGGTGAATGTTTCCTGTAGACAGCAAATGATTGAGGTGGCCCACAAGGTGCTTAGTCAATTTTCAGAATGAGTGGTCCCTGCCTTAAGAAAATCACATAAAAAGGAAAGCAGTCCAAGAATGAAATTGATTGATCATTCAGATTGATCTAGTCAAACTAATTTTCTATCAAAAGAAAGGTTGAAACAAAAAGCAGACTGATAAATTTACACATATGTATGCCTCAAAGAAACCCTGCTCTAGACCATTCTGACATGAGATGAACCTGTTTATAGTCCCTTCCTGGACTGATATAACTAGTTCTGAATTACATGTAAAGATGGAGGTAATGGCCTTTTTCCATGAATTATGTTACCTTAAAAGGGTAAGTGGAAAAGTGATTACATGATTAATCCTTCCTCTCTCTTTCCCTTTCATTGTTCCCTAGCACTCTCCTTGAATTAGAATTTCCCATTCTTAATAGTCTTAGGCTTCAGAGGTTTGCAGGAAAAGAGTTTACATACAGTACTACAGAGTTATTAGTTTTTCAGTTAATAAATTTAAAATCTTTAAAAACAGTGAAACAAAATTTAGTCAACTGATAAAACACGTGGAAAACAAATAAAAAGAAAAAAATTATAATTCCATTCACTGCAAAATTCAGAATGTATTACCATTGTAGCTGTTGTCTGAGATACATGCTGAGAGACTTACTGTTTGTTCTCCACTGAAAGTGTTACACATCTTCCTTTTTTTTTCAATATTTTTTTTTCATCACTGAAATACAGTTTTGTATTTAATTTTGATTTTATCTTCATTTTACCTCCTTTTCAATTTGTTTTCCTCCCTTTGAGGGTCACAGTTCTGTCCACTTAAAAGTTTCCCCAACTTCAATTTTTCTACTGTCTGACTTAATCATATGTCAAAGCTAATTTTAATTAAAAATTATTTTTTTCAGGTCCCATGACACACTTTCTACTCCTCTACAGTATCCTATTATTGTTTTGTCATGTTTACTTGCCTGTGAGATTGTGCTAGAATTTTCTTTGTTCAAAGTTTCATGACCTGATACTGTTCTCTTGAACAGAGCTTAACTAATGGGATCAAGTAGTCAAAGCATCAAACAGCATCAGAGTCAGTAGTTGCCAGCTGTTTCCAGCTCACCAACTCATCAGAGGCGCTAGGATATATCCATACATACTCCTCTACTGTTTTATGGAATAGCACTCTCATTATAAGCTGTTACAGAAGTGGATAAGCAAACACGAGAAGATTGCCTTGTGCTTTTACTGTCACTGTGGCAATCTCTGAATGTGGCATGACCAACATCTGTTGCCTCTCATCTCCCATGGAGCTGGCAATTAAACATCTTGAAGACCCATCAGCAGAGTTAAGAACATCCTAGAAAACCTTCAGGCTGTCCCTTCCAGTGGACAGACTGCATAAAAATAAGTAAATTGCTATATATTTTTTTAAAAAAATGGTTTGGTAAGTTTGGTTTAGAAATGGGGATGGTTTGTTTCGCATCTAATTTCTGCAGTTCAGTAATGGAGGATGCAAGTTTGGTTAGCTATACCTCATACATCAGTTGTATGTGGTATATCAAAATGTTTTAAATAATACTTAAAACTCCAGAAAAGTGTTTTCACAAATTAGTCGTGTAGTCCTCATGAATTCTTTTCTACAAACTCATTTAAAATTAAACACTCTCTGAGACTGTAATCTTAGATTTGGTATTTAAAATCATAAAGTTAGAATTCTTTGAATGACAATTTTGAAGATGGAAACCTAAATTTTTTGTTGAAATTTTATGCCTGTCATGGTGCTACTGTGAGTCTTTTCCATGCTAGTCCTTCCTTTATTCACTTTTTTTTTTTTCTCCTTTTAGAAGAACTTGAGGAGTTGGGCAAGATTTACAGATCTTAGTTGAACACTTGAAGTGCAGGTTTTGGCAGAATTTAAATTCATTAATTCAAGAGGGCAAGAAAGTCAAAAACTGTGTTAGAAAGACAAAACTACATTGGACTCACCTTGTGATACTGTTCTCTTGGTTCAATCCAAAATTGAAATGGTTGTTTCTCATCCAAGTGAAAGATTCACCTGGAATTCAGAAACAAGATGTCCATACTCCAAAATCACTTTAAGGACCCAATATATCATTGCAGAAAACCACCTTCCACTTCATGGGGGTAGGAGGATAGGATGGAGGAGGAAAGAGAAGGCAGGGAATAGTCTAATGATTGGTACATTTTTCGGATGTGGCCTGTGTTAGAGACAGTTTTCATTCCCTCTTTGTAATGAGGGAATTCACTTATCCCACTTTATAGCTTAGCCTAAATTTTTGCCTCCTCTTCTAATATTTTTCCCCCTTGAAATCTTTTCTGTCAAGTATTTTACTCTGTCCCAGAAAGATATCCTGACCTTTCTCTGTAGGAAGAAAGAAAACTGTAGAATTTAGTATTTTATCACATGGTTACTGCCACACCTCTTTAATTGAGTGAAGAAGGAATAAGAAACCAACATCAGGAAGCATTATGTGAAGAGTTTTCTAAATGTCAGCACATGCATTCCCCAGACTTTTCAGCACTGGGAAGACTTAAAGGTAATTTGTCAGTGAGAAAGAACTGATCGAGAATTCACCCATGTAAATCGATGACCTTTTTGTCAAAAGGAAGTCTCTTAGCTAGTAAAGATGCAGCATGACTTGAAAAAGAACAAAATACTAATGGGCCAATCTGAATCTTATGAAGTATCTACTTGTAGATATAAAGATATGGTTCAAGAAATAATGGTCTGCAACCAGATTAAGAAGACTGGGTTTCATTTTGGGGCCTTGATATAGAACTGTGAGATTCTATTAGGAGAGCTATCTGCAAAAGCTTGGGTCACACTCAGCATCTAAATACATTAACCAATTTTTTTTAATTGTTCAGTAGATATGAATTCCACCTTCTCAAAAAGAAAAAATCAGGGCTGAGCATCTTTTAAATGGGGTTTATAGCACTGTTCTACCATCTGGAAAAAATAATATATGTTAGACATTCATTATTGCAGTAGCACTATTGAAATTAACCAGTTAGTGTTATATAAAAGGCCTTTTTAATAGCAATCTTCTGTGCAAGAAAGATTCAAGCTTTGATCGTGCCTCACAATGACTGCAGCTGTAGTATTCCTGACACCTGTTATCAGGATGTGTTTCTCCTCAAATATTATCTTAAATGTTTAAATAGCCTCAGAGTTGTGGTTTGCTCCAAACTGAGTAAAAGGGAAATAAATTCTGAGTTCTGGAAGGAAAGAAAATATAAAATTGAGTAAGCATAGATTGCTTTCTGGGAGATTTTTTATTTTCATGAATTCTATTATCAAAGTATAAGGGATATAAAAAGATGATATTATCATCAAATTAGCAGTAATTGCCTTTGATTCTGGTTTTTAGGCAACATAAATTTGAATCCTCCTTTTTTAAAAGTCAGTGGATATAACTGTGAGAGAAAACTGTGAGAACAAGATTTATTCTGATACAAAATAAAATATTCAAAATGGACAGATAGCAGTTTCAAACCAAATCTGGTATTCTCTTAAGAACCAAATGTTACTGAGTCACAGAGACAGAAAATGTTTGATACACTTTCATAAGCAGCACTAATTATCTAGATCTGAACTCATAGTGCAGTGAGACCCATTGTGGTGCTAATAGCAAAACTCAGTGAGTAGAATGAGAGCAATGAGATCTCAGCAGAGAAGGAACCAGAAAATACCTCTTTTTACACATTGAGTGAATTGGGTATTGTGCTTCCAGGTAGGAATGCCTACTGAAAAAAAGAGGTCTTCAGTCCACAGTGTTTTCTTAAGTTATCCACCAATGTTGTTTACCACTCTTTACTGTTAATGACTGGGAATATGCCTTTCAGAGGAGCACAGAAAAGAACACAAAGCCAAGATTTGCTTTAGGACAGAGAGGTGCTGCTGCTTGCATCTCTGCATCAATTCACCGTTTTATAACTTCTGCCAGTAGATGTTTTGGCCCACCTTTTTTTCATAATTAAAAGATTGTTTTAGATGTGCAAATGCAGAGACTTTTAACCTTTTTATCTCTAGCACTTGCAGCAGTTCACAGCTTTTGTCAAAGGTATGCTGAAAAAAGACAATAGGCTCATACATTGATTTCCACTATTTCAAACTTGCACCTTTATTTGCAATTCTTACCTGTGCAAAGCACTATTTTTTATTGGCTTTTTCCTGTTGCTTATAAAGTCGTTTATATTAATGAATGTACTTTTGCAACACTAGTCTGATCTGGAAAGTGCTAACATACCAAGATATCAAGTAACTTGCCAAAGATAACAATGGCTGTTTGTGTCAGAGCCAACTGTGATTACATGCTGTACCTCATCCTCAGCCTTTCTTCCTAGTGCGTGAATACTGTCAAATCATCTCTGTGTTCCAGTGCATCACACTTCATTTTCTCAGGCTGGTACTTCCTTTGTTTTGATGGTTGCCCTGAATACACAAAATGAGATGCCAAAGAAGAAAGTACTCAGACCAGATAGTGTGAAGTTTAGCAGAACTTCCACCAAAACAAACAACAAACAACCAAAGTTAAAAAAAATAAAAACAAAACAAGCAGAAAAAGATGAACTCCTGCTCTCAACTGGCCTACAACTGACTGTAGAAGAGCTACTCCAAAATTCTTTTCCTTAGAAAGAAAACAAAGCAGCTTACTAGCAGCAAAATGCATTTTCCAGCCCCTTGGATTTATCCCAGGGGAGCTTCCTGGGGCTGCCATTGCTGCCACCTTTCTGTGGGAGAAGAGCACGGCTGGCAGCATCCACCTCCTCCTGAGGCAGATGGCTTGGCCCCTTGCAAGCTTTGCTGCTCTTATAGCAAAACCTCTCAGACTTATTTAGAGACTTTTTTTTTTCAATTTGATTAATATTTTTTCATATCCACCATAGATGTGTACACCCTAAAGACTTTACAAACTACGTTGAAGCAATACATGTTATAAGTAAATGTAAAATTGGTAGGGAATCATTATTCACTGTAGCTCTTTATGTTTGAACAAAGTGTGTTAGAAAATCAAAATACCCCATTTGCTGATGCAGGTAGCACCAGTTTGCATCTGCTATTCACTTTCTGCATGAATAGGTGTTTGCATAAGGTTCAAGCCCATCATTTACTCAAAAGTGAAACTTATTCATAAATTTTGGTGTCATATGAAGCAACATTCTTCTGTACTTACTCTTTTGACAAAATGGGAGGAAAAAAAGGCAGAGAGGATTTTAGATATGTCCACCCCCAGTGTACCATACATGAAGCCAATAGTTGAACAGGAGCCGTCACATGAAGCTTTCATTCCTTGACTTCACCTGAGGCCATGACTCCTGGATAGTGACTTGGACACCGATGTGCCAGTTTTACTGTCTAGAACAGAAAATTGATCAGGAGTGTTTCAGAGCATGTTTCCCAGAGAGGGTTGCTGTAGTGTAAACATCCTTTTATTCTACTCTTCAGAGTGCATATTCACCACTATATAACAAAGAAAGCCATTATTGCCTCTGCTTCTGGATGTTTAAGCTGCTTCTGTTTCTGATTGTTTGAACATGCCTCTTGATTTGCCTGAAGAATGGTGTGTGGTTGAGCCCATCTGCTTTACCCTATGGAGAAAGCAGAATATAGATGTTTAGTGGAAAGAGTTTCAGTTTCTCCTTTTTACAGCATCATTATGAAGCTGTCATTCTACTAATAATAATTCCCATTTGACATCATGGAGGTAAAAAGAAATCACTGCTGACATCAAAAATGAGGTGATATTTCAGCAGTATTATTTCACTGAAGTTAAAATGGAAGTCTTTATTACTCCCAATGCTTTTAAAGAAAGCTGAGCAAGGCTTATACTGACCCTAAAGCTTATATACCTTAATGCACCTCTAACCAATATGAAATAAGAAATTTTAATTTTTACTGCTGTATTTTTTATCTGTTCCTCCTTAGAACCAAGAATTTTGTGCCTGCTTAAAGGAAAATTATCAGTATCTGAGAATAAGCCTGGGGAGCACAATTATCTTAATTTTCTCCATTACTTAAAATTCATAAAAAATACTCCAAACAAATGAAAACACTAAGTGTATTACAAGAAGTGGTAATTTTCTTTAAAAGTTCGTATTGGAGTCTTTACTGAAAATTCATATAAATTTCATAAAGAGGTCTGAGCTCGGAAGAGGTTACCCTGAGGAGGGTTAGAAGTTTTATTTCACTTTTTATGAATAAGTATTTTATTCTCTCTGAACTTCTTGTGCTCATTGCTGTGTGAAATACTTGCTAGTAAAAGGACATGGACAAGGTCTGTTTCATCAGTGGTAAACAGTGTTTTTCACTTTTATTTTGATAGCACATTAGACCCTTCCATTCCCCTTTCTTTTACAGACATATTCAGTTATCATTCCTGTCTTTGTATATTTTTCCATCCTAAACCAAACAATATAACACATCAGTGACTCTATCCAAGTATACATGGAAAAGAGTGTATCCTACTAATATTTAACAATATTTCTGAAGTTTGACATCTGTTCTTTTTCTACTGATGTGTTTGTTTGCTTGCTTGTTTTAGGGGAAATTTATAGAGAAATATACACTGCATAAAACTAAAGCAATAGGATGCAAGGCTAGTGCCTTCAAAACTGACAGTATTACCCCCATCTAAAGAAAGTTCAAGAAATATGTATTCTTCCCATGGCTTCATTTTACAGAGTTGGTCACATACTTGCAAACAGTGCAAGTCTCCTCTGTATGGCAAGAAAAACCTGTTTAAAATGTTTCAGTCTTTTCACAATCAAACTCAAGGAATTTTTGCAATTAAATATGTGGTGGGATTATCACATCATTTTGTTCCAGGCAAATATGTTGATAACATAACAGTCACAGCTCATCTGCTGTTGAGTTGCTGCTTCTCAGTTATTCTCAGAAATAAGATCTGAATTCTCAGAGGCATGAAAATATTTAATAGTTATAAGCCTTTTAAAAAATCAAAATAAGTAGATACCAGTTACAGTGAAATATTTAAATCTGAAATTATCTCTGCACTACCAATGTAAACGAGCCTCGTTCTGTGCACAAATAATTTGCACATTTTCCCCAAGAATTTGTCGTGCATGAGCAGAACGCTCAATTTTATTTCATATTAACTCAGTGGCCCTTTTCACTTTTGACGTATTTTGGAAGGTCTGAGGTATTAGATAAATATTTCTCCTCTTATTGTTAAATTGTTATCTCATTAGATTTTTCATGCATTTCTCCTTGCTGAAGTGCTCTTTTTCTTCCTAAAAATCAGTGGCTTTCAGTTCTTGTGATCCTTTGCACTGTTGCTCTGGTACAAAGACTATGTTGGTTAATTCAGCCCACCACTAGACACAGCACTGTGCTTGGGAGATACCTAAATGCAGATCCCTGTTTCACTCAGCTCACAGGGCATCTCTGGGTCCAGCCTGGATCTCCCACAGTCATATGTCCAGGGTTAGGAATGGGGCACTGGACACAGTTTTTCCTGAAGAAGCAAGGAGCTGATTCTCAATACCCAAACATGCATTGTTGGGTTGGTTTTAGTCACTTTATAGTCATATGCATTCATAAATTTTTATATGGTTGGAAGATGCAGACTTTGATGGTACAAAGCTCACGGAAGAGCTTTAGATCACTGGAGCAACCACAGACAAAGTTTATGTTGACAATTTATCAGCTCTTCTCCGTCAAGGAAAATTGTTTTTTAGTGCCTGCCTATTAGCAATCACATGCATATTATGAAATTGAGTTTTGGGGAGGACAGCCTGCCATCTGTCTTTTCTGTCTTTTTTGCACAATGCATCATTCTAAAGTTAAAACTTTCTGTGCTTTAAAATGATGTAAAATATGAGATGTCTATAATAGAGACACTTGGAAAGAAAAATGTACTAAGTAGAAATGTAAATCTTTATAGACTTTAGAAACAGGCAACTGCTGATGCTATACTTTATATTTTAGCAACAAATGCCCTCCACATTTTCCACATGCCATGTTGCTGATAATTAATTAATATATATCTCAAGGAGAGTGAAAATATTTCCTTCATAAACTCTTTCTGGTTCAGGGCGGTTTTTTCTGTGGGTGAAATGGAACTGCAAATGCCTGTTGCAGAGAAAGAAAAAGATGTGTGCAGTTTCCTTTTTGTGTTCTGATATGCTAAGATTTTATCAATAATATTGTTTTCCTGTAAAAATATCTGCCTCAGAGAAAATCTGCTGTGTAGCTGTCAGGATTACACCTCTTAGAATATACCTGTGGTGATTCTGTTAAATTGATAAAAACAGAACACTCTGCTGTGTAGAAGGATTGCTGAAAATATTCCAAAGCCCTTTCATGTGTAGCAGCACTTGTATGGCAGTACATTTATTGTGCTATAAATTCCATCACTGATTTTGGCCATTTCAAATTGATTCTGCAGTAACTGTAAGTAATGAACCTTACAGACAGAGCCAAGGAAAAAAAAACCCAAGCCAATAAACTTGTGCCTGTAGGAATACAAATTGTAGAGTTCATTTAGCCTCAGTTTTTATCAAATCATGCAGTGAATACCCCACAAAGCCAGAAAATGTATCCAACAAAATATCAGTGCCATAGCCCTTGCTTGCTTTAAATTTAGCTGTTAAACCAGACAGTCAATTATCCAAAGTACATGTTTGTATGAGGTGTCCTGGGCATTTCACCTGAGGTTTAAGGAAGGTGCTCCACATAAGTAGATGAAAGTGGAGAAATTATAATAGAAGTGACTTTAAAAGGATAATAAGCCAAATCCTGAGCTGTTTTACATGGTCTAAGCAATACCAGGCAGCACTGAATTTCATAGGGGTGTAGAGGGATGTGCAGTGAGCTATTAATGACTCATCAGGTCAAAGTATACAAAAATCTTCAAAATTTACATATGTTTCTAGCTTATTTCCCTTTCTTTACTGAAAGTTCTACCAAGTTAACAAGATATTAATGATTCCATAGATTTTAACAGAGAACGTACTTGGTAAAAATTTCCATAGGAAAGTTTTATAATCCATCTAAAAGATGTTGTTCTAAGGTTTTCACACTAGTTTTCTATGGGAAACCCACTGATCTTGATTTGTTAAATATTATATACATTTTTCACAATCTTTTAGATCATATCAAGTCCTATTTTACAAATAGACCGTAGATCTAGTCCCACTAAACCAGTGGGATGTGCATGAGAGTAAAGTACAGATGAATGTGCATATATGTTCTACCTTCAGTTTTTACATGAAGAGCTAACTTCAGATTTTAGTTCAAATGCTGTTTCTTCTACAGAGATTTCTTACCAACATTACAGGAGAGAGAAGTAAGCTCACATTTTATTTTCTGTGCAAAAATAAATAAATGTCTGGGTTGGGT
>WEZZ01004095.1:0-13567 GCA_013400585.1 Chloropsis cyanopogon
AAAATGCAATTTAGTTCATGCCTGTAGTGAAACACCCTTAAAAACTGGTTTTTTAAGTTTCTCTGGGAACACTTCAGCAAGTGTTCAAGCAGTGCTGCTGGCAAGGGGGACTGAGCTGGCATGAGGCCACAGACCTGTGTGAGGGGGCTTTGAGAGAAGGAAAGGAGTGGGGAAAGGGTAGGGTAGACGTGACTAAATCTGAACAGGAGTAGAGGAGTGTGGAGCTGTGATTTTGGGGCCGCTGGTGTCAGTGCCCACAGCCTCCTTCCCTTCCCAGTGTCCAAGCCTCCTTCCCTTCTCTCCTGCAGGGCTCCTTCAGCCGCCTGGACCGACTGTTTTCCATCCTGGAGGCTTCTGGCTACCAGCCCAACCTGGACTCCTACGCGGTGGCCCTGGCGTGCTTGGGCCGGAGCAAGTCACCTCCCAAAGCCATCTTGAGGTAACCCCTGCCTCAGGTGCTGCTGAGCCCTGGGGGCAGCACCTCCCCATCCTGTGCTTGGAGAACTGGGAGATGCAGTGGGATGGGGTCAGGAAGAGCTGCCCCTTCTGCGTGCCCACCTGGGTGTTCTGACTCACTTCTCGTGGCCAGATTTCGGGGTGGGTGGAGCACCCTCCCTGCCACCCCCAGCTGCTGGGGAGTTTGTCTGAGATTGTGCAGGGAGAGGAGATGTGGAAGGTGAGAACAGGCTGGGAGAGGCCCTCTCCAGTCAGGGACTCCTTGGTTCCACACCCATCCCAGGCATTTCTGGCCTCTCCTGTTGCTGCCTGGTGGGAATGGCTTGGCTCCTCTGTTTGTTTTTGTGGCACTTCTGTGGAGTTTGCCCGTTTTGGCAGGCTCAGTCACACAGCTGGTTCCTGCAGGGCTCTCCAGAGGAGCTTGGCCAGGAGATTCAAGTAGATTTCATGGAGCATAATGGACAGGAGAGTGTCAGTGCTGAAGTGAGCAGCTGACAGAGCCCTGGAAGATGCCACAGGCTGGGCCTGGGGGCAGTGCCTGGGGCTGGAGGCACAGCCAGCTCCTCTCCAGAGGATGGAGAAAGCTTCTGATGGGGCTGAACCTCAGGGCTGTATCAGTGCTCTCTCTGTCCTTTGGCTGCTGATGAGTTCTAGGTGCCTTCAAGGGAATGTCTCCAGCCAGCTGGCTCTGAGGGGGCTGGCAGGGAGTGCTGGGCAGTGTGGGAGCTGTGTCAGGGCAGCACAGGCCCTGGGGCTGCCCGTGGGCAGCTCGGTCCCGCAGTGTCCGGAGCTCGGCCTCCCTGCCCAGGGAGCTCTGCAGCGGTGCAGGCTGAGGGATGGACACCTGATCCCTGTAACATGAGGAGGGTGACCTTGTGGGACAGGCTGTGCTGAGCCAGCTCCTGCCCCAGCAGCTTCTGTACAGCGTGCTCAGGCCCTTGGGGAAGATTGAGCCTGTCCCTTCTGCCTCTCCTCAGATACCTGCAGCAGCTGAACAGCAGGGGCTTCCATGTGGATGAGCTCTTCCAAAAGTGCCTGTTTGAGGAAGATGAGAAGGAGATGGTGCTGTGGGCCATCAGGACTGTCCAGCCCAACTACCAGCTGCCTCCTCCACCCAGCCCCGAGATCTGCAAATCTTCTCTGCTCCAGGATTTCTATTCCAGAGTAAGCCACAGCACTCAGGGAGGTGCTGAAGCTGGCCAGGTGGTGTTCACAGGTGTTCTAGTACAGCCCAGGGGAGGGCTAACAAGAAAGAATCTTTTAACCTGATCTCTGCCCAATATCCCACACAAATCATCAAATGAATGACATTACTGACAGCCTTACAGGAGAACAGCAAAGCAGAGGGCTTGCAGGGGGCTGGAGGTGGCCTCCATGCACAGGAGGGGGTTCCTGAAGAGGTGCTTGGCCATAACACAGGAGCAGAGCAGCCTCTGGGGTTTGTCTGCCAGAGACCTCTGGACCCAGAAGTCCCAGCAAGGTTCTTTCAGCCCAGAATTGTACCACAAGCCTCTTGCAGGGAAGCTGGGAGAATGAGCATGGCTTCTCTTCCTCCCGCTTTTGTCACTGACCGCCTCTCTCGCACTGCAGGAGACGATGGTGTCGTACCCCAAGCTGGATTTCTCCGTGAAGGAGTTGCAGGAGCGCTTCCAGCAGCAGCTGGAGATGGAGCTGAGGAACACCGTAACCATCGAGTCGGTGGAGGCAGCCAAGCCCCTGAGCCCACAGGCTGTCAAAGCGGTAAAGCTGCTCTGGGGGCAGCCCTCAGGACCTGGGGGTGAGAACTGAGGGTCCACGAGCTGCAGAGGAGGCAGCTCATGCTGAGCAGCTCCCTTCCTTCCTTTTCCCTGCAGCGTGAGCTGCTGGGCATCCTGCGCTCCCAGTGGCACGATGCCATCCTCCAGGCCCTGCAGAGCTCCAAGCGCAGCATGGCCAGGCCCAGGAGGATGTCCAAGCACAGCGTGCTCTACCCCTACATGTGTCTGCTGCCAGATGAGGACTATGTGGACATCATGCTGCAGGTAGGAGCCTGGCCTACCCTCGCTGGAGTTGGACTGGACTATCAGCCATGGGGCTGTCACAGAGCATTAATGTCCCACTTGAGCCAGCAGAATTGGAATTTCCTGAGAGGTTTACCAGGTTGTTAGCTGCAGGCTGTCTGCTCCCTCTGCAGAGCAGCCAGAGAAACCCATGCTCTGTCCTGGTTGTTTTTCCTTCCTCACCATCTGTTCAGTATCATGGAAATCAGCATCTTTCTGTGCTCCCTGCGCAGCAGCTTTAACTCCCTCTCTGTCTCTCTGCTGTGTCTCTCTGTTCCTCCTTCCTAAGACCCTCTTTGCCTTCCCCTTTCCCAGATCCTCAATGATCTGTCTCCACAAGGTGAGTCCCTGGCAGTCCTGGCCAGGGAGCTGGGCTCCAGAGTCTACGACAGATACATCATCCAGAGGAAGGTGCGCAGCAGGCAGCTGGAGAAGGTGCAGGAGATCTACGAGAACTACATCCAGCTGCTGGCAAAGGACAGCCAGGTAGGAGCCCTTGGGGCCAGGGGTCCCATGCAGGGAAGCTCTGGGCTTTGCAGGGCAGGAGAGGACAAGAGGGGAGACAGGGGCCAAGGCCACTGCCCTGGGCACCTCAAGGACCAGGTGAGCAGGTTGTTCTCAGAGCTGAGTGCTCACAGGGGCAGGCAGGTCTGCAATCTGGGCAGGAGGGCAGGATCTGTGGGGACAGGGTGTCAGCACTGGGATGTAACAAGAGGAAGGACTTTGCAGTGCCACTGTTCCCATTCTCACTGTTGGGCTCACCCCAGCCTCCTCAGCCCTCCTTCCCCAAACACCCCTATCAGGGAGGACCTTTGGGGACACAAAGATAGGAGAGTCCTTCTCAGAGCCACATCCCAGGCAGATTGATCCCATCCAGCAAAGCTCCTCCAGCTGACTCCATTTTCTCCTTCCACCTCCCAGCCTGAACAGTACTTGCCACGGGAGTACTGGCAGAAGCTGGTGGCAGAAGCAGGCTTTGGGCCTTCCCTGAGCTTGAAGAACTGCAGCTGGCCGTGTGTGCTCCTCATGCGCCTGGGCATGCACATGCTGGAGCTCCTGGTGAAGGCTGTCAAGGTGCCCAGGAACATCCTCAACCGTCGCCTGGAGTCCAAGCCTATCCCTGTCCTCTACCATGTCTATTCCTTCTACAGTAACTGGCAGGTGAGCCTCATCCTGGGGGCTCTAGGGCTGTGCAGGACACCCCTTCCTCAAAATCAGACCCTTGCAAGGCCCTTTTCTGTCCTTGCTGCCATTCCTGCTCAGGGATGCTTTGAGGAGCCCTTGATTGTGTGTGGGTGCTCTCCTTACGTGGCATGATCCTTGTGGAATGACTGACTGACCACAGGCTCTTCCACACTCGAGCCCTAATCCTCTGCTGCTGATCCTGCTCTCCAGGTCGGGCTGATAAGGCCCCATCCCATCTTCTCCCAGCTTGTGTCAAACGCTGCAGAGACCACGCTGACCTTCAGCTCCTCTGCCATGCCCATGCTGTGCCCCCCGGTGCCCTGGACCTCCCCCACTTTCGGTGCCTTTGTCCTCAGCGACACCAAGCTGATGCGCTTCGTGGATGAGACCCCCCAGCACCAGCTGCTCCTGGAGCAGTGTCCCCTCGTCAACCTCCACCCCGTGCTGGACGCCCTGAACCAGCTGGGCAACTGCGCCTGGAAGATCAACCAGCCAGTGCTGGATATTATCATCTCCATCTTCAATGACAAAGGGGATGAGAAGCTGGACATCCCACCACCCCTCTCTGAGGCTCCCAAGCCTCCCACTCCTCCCAGCAATTCCTCCGCCTGGAGCAAGTCCTTCAAGCACGAGGTGTTCCTGTGCAAGAAGAAGGCTGCAGAGATGCACAGCCTGCGCATGGACGCGCTCTACAAGCTCTCCATCGCCAACTACGTCAGGGACAAGGTGTTCTGGTTCCCTCACAACATGGACTTCCGGGGCAGGACCTACCCGTGCCCGCCCTATTTCAACCACCTGGGGAACGATGTCACCCGGGCCATCCTGCTGTTCGCAGAGGGGAGGCCGCTGGGGCCCAGGGGGCTTGACTGGCTGAAGATCCACCTCATCAACCTGACAGGGCTGAAGAAGAAGAATGCCTTGCAGGAGCGGCTGGAGTATGCCAATGAGATCATGGATGACATCCTGGACTCGGCTGACCGCCCGCTCACGGTACGTGGGAGCTTCTGGGAAGTGAAATAAAATGGAAATCAGAATCAATTTTGAAACAAAAACATTTTGAAAGATACACTTTTGAGAGGTAAAAAGGGAAAAAGCAATGCAGAGATTCCTAAATAACCCATTTCTGTCTGAGAACATGATGAAAAACAAGGGATGTGGAGGCATGATGGGAGGAGGTGCTGTGCCCAGCATATCCCAGGTGCTCAGGGGCTCCTGCCTGTGATTTGAGGGGCACAGGAGCACTGCCTGCTCCCACCAGCCTGGGCTTTCTCATTCCCAGGGCAGGAAGTGGTGGATGGACACCGATGAGCCCTGGCAAGCCTTGGCATGCTGTATGGAAATCGCCAAAGCCTCAAGGTCCCCAGATCCAGCAGCCTACATCTCTCACTTCCCAGTTCACCAGGTAGGAGCCCGGCAGATCCTCACAGCCCGTGTGAGGCTCAGCAGGGCAGGAAAGCAGCATCCAGGTCTCCCTCCAGCTCTGCAATCCCTGCTCCTCGCGGCTGGGTTTTCTTAGGAATGGAAGTGCAGTGTGGGGCGACTTGGCATGAGAGCTCTGGTGATTTGCTGCTGCCTGCAGCCATCCATGAGCTGGTACAACCCAGGGCTGCCTCACTTCCCTTGGCTTCCCAGAGCCCAGCTGGGAGATGCTGGCAGCTGCCACAGGGTGAGAGCCAGGCCAGTGTCACCTTCTGCAGCCACAGGATCAGGACTGGAAGTTGGCCCAGCAGGGCAGCACCTGGCTGGAGTGCTCGGAGCTGTGCTTCGGAGGCCTTTGCTCCGCTCCTGCTCCGAGGCTGAAGCCAAGCAGCTCTGCCAGAGCCAATATGGGTGGTCTGGAACTCTGAGGAAGGACATGGGGACAGAGGTGCTTGTCCCCCGCCTTCAGTGGCCTGTCACCATGTGCTCAGGTGCTGCTCAGCTCCCTGAAGGCACCTGTCCTCCCTGGCTGCACAGGGTGAGGCTGACAGTGGCCTTGGTGAGGGTGGCTGCTCCTTTCTCTTACGAGGAGATCAAGTGGCCGTGACTGAGTGGGAAGGGCAGCAGTTTTTCTGCCAGTAGTGATAGTCTGGAATATGCTTGAGACAATCAGGTCTGATATTTTGATGACAACAAAAGATCAAGAGAGCAGCTGGGGGTGTGTGGAGGGTGCAGCTAATGAAATATCAGCAAGAACTTCTGGAGGGTACCAGAGTCTCATTCAGCCTGAGTCATCAGTGCTCAATTAACAGAGCCGTCAGGTCCTGGTGCTGCTTTTCTGCACTGCAGGGAGTGGGGAGAGGGTGCAGGAGAAAGGGGATCCTACTTGAGGAGCCTGATAGTCCTGGGGTGTCTGTGGCTCCCTGTGACCATGGAGAGCCTGAGCCCAGGGGCCAGGAATGGCAGCACATCTGTGAGAAACATTGCTGCCATTGTGGTCTGGGGAGAGCCAAGATCTTCATGCACCATCATTCAGGTCCTGTCTGTCTCACCCGAGCTGCTCTTGGTTCCAGGAGGGCTGCAAGGGCAGCTGCTGTGGCAGACACTCTCTGTGCCTCTGATGCAGCTTTGGGAAGTCTGGGTGGGAGCTGGTTTCTGTCAGAGGGATGTTTTCATGTGCTGGCAGTGCAGCTGGCTGGAGCTGCAGAGCCAGCTGGGGCTTCCTGAGGGATCTCTGCCTTGGCCTGCCTTTTCCTGCCTCTGATCCCACTGCAGAGCTTGTTTTGGCTGCTGGCTCTTGGGGCTGCTTTTAGCATCCCAAATGTGTTCAGTGTTTTCCCAATTTCCTGACTTTCAGTGTTTCCACAGAGCTCTGATGTCTTTGGAAACCTGCAGACGTGGTGATGTGAGCTTTCTGATTTTAAACCTCACAGGTCACAATAATTAGGGATAGACCCAGGCAGGAAACCTGGCCACAAATGTTCACTGCTGGGAGATGGTCCCTGAAGAGGGGAGGGGGAATAATGCCCGCCTGAGCCCAGGGTACCTGTGCCTGGGGAGGAGGCAGGTGAGCAGGGCTCTGTGCACACACTGACTCCTTGTTTCCCTGGTGCTGTTCCTGCAGGATGGCTCCTGCAATGGGCTGCAGCACTATGCAGCGCTGGGCCGGGATCTCAGCGGCGCTGCCTCCGTCAACCTGGTGCCCTCTGGGCTCCCTCAGGATGTCTACAGTGCAGTGGCCCAGCAGGTGAGGCACTGTGGGGACACACGGGGTCCTTTTGGACCTGCCTTCTCCTCTTGGTGTGCACAGGGTGACTCCCACTCCCAAGGAGAAAGGTGGGGATGAGTGTGCAGAGGGCTGGGGAGGCATGGGCTGGGCAGAGACAGGGACTGTCTGTCCCTGAGTGGGATCTGACTGGAGATCTGTCCTCACAGAGGTGGCTGTGAGAAATCCCCTGGGATTTCTGCTGTCCTCACTTGTCCTGATTGAAGCCTGGGAGAACTAGGCTGGAGAGGTGGAAGAGAGCAGAATGTGTTCCTCATCCCTTGGTCACAGCTGGCTGGCCCATGGATTATGAGATTTCTCTTCCCTGAGCTGAGTTGGAGGGAGTGGGTAGAGATTCAGCCTTGGTCCTGCTACAAATTATTGGTTTCTTTGGCAAGACACGATGTGAAATTTGCCACTGGGAGAGTGCTGAGGGGCTTGTTCAGCTGGCATTGGACCCTGCATCTCCCATCTGGGTCTCAGCAGGTTTTCTCCAGGCAGCACCACACCAGAGAGCAGGAAGAGTTCACGGGGGTGCAGGGCTTGCTCAGTTATCCCTGGGGGGCAGAGGCAGGAGACCCCAAGTTCTGAGCCACAGTCGAGCTGTGTCCTTGTCCCAGCTGGCACCACCCGGTTGCCAAGGCACAGTGCTGAAGCAGCAGGGAAGGCTCTGCAGGCACGGTTGTCCATCCTGGATCCCTTCAGCAGGTGCCTTCTGTTACCCAGGCTGGTGAAAATGGGCTGCAGGGGTTCTGATGGGAGCTTGAGCCAGGCAGTGCCCAGCTGGGAGGGTCCACAGGCCACCAGCCACGGAGGGGGCTCGCGCCAGCGTGGCTCACGCCAGCACTGACCCGGAGGCACTCTCCTCAGGTGGAGGAGTTTCGGAAGAAGGATGCTGAGCGGGGCTTGAAGATTGCCCAGGTGCTGCAGGGCTTCATCAGCCGCAAGGTGGTGAAGCAGACAGTGATGACGGTGGTGTACGGGGTCACTCGCTACGGCGGCCGCCTGCAGATCGAGAAACGCCTCAGGGAGATCGATGAGTTCCCCGAGGTAGCACTCCTGACTGTCCCCCCTCCCTGGATCCTGTCACTTTCCTCTGTGTCTTTGGCTGTCCCTTTGCATGACCCATGGCTCTGCCTCTGGTCTGTGCCAGGAGTACTTGTGGGAAGCGTCTCATTATCTAGTGAAGCAGGTGTTCAACAGCATCAAGGAGATGTTCTCAGCGACTCGAGATATCCAGGTAAGGAGCCTGCTGCCCCTTATCTCCACTTTTCCTTCTTCCCTCATCCATTCATACATAGACAAGGGGATGTACCATGGGGAGAGATGGTTCTCCTGGCCCAGAGGGGATCCTCCTGCCCCAGCCCAGAGGTGTGGGATTGTGCCAAACTCCTCAGTAAGCACTGGCCTGTCACAGTCTGTGGCAGGAGTGAGGGTGGCCTGTGCTGGGAGGGGATGGGCTCTCCCAGCTCCACACTAACTCCAGCTGCTTCCTCCCCTCTTCTGAAGAACTGGCTGACAGAGAGCGCCAAGCTCATTGCCCAGTCGGGCCGGACGGTGGAGTGGGTCACACCGCTGGGGCTCCCCATCATCCAGCCCTACTATCGCTCCAGGTCCACTGTGGTGAGTGTCCAGTGTCAGATCTCATGGCCCACCCTCCCTGTGCCATGGTGGGAGCAGGGAAAAGACAGCCAGGCTAGGGCCAGCAGGTTGGCATCACTGATGGGTGAGCCTGCAGAGCAGGTAGGATCCTGTGTGCAGGCACATCCTGCAGCCTCCTGGCTGCCTGCAGAGCCTGGAGTGTGTGGGTGGGCTGGTGAGGAAGCTCTGCGGCTCCGTCCCACTCAGGCAGCTGGGGCACGGGCCGTTCCCCGTTCCCTGTTCCCCGCTCTGAGAGCCTCCTCAGGGCTCCTGTGACTCAGTCTCGCTGCTGTCACCTCCCACGTGCTGCTGTGCTGACTCACAGCCCCCCAGCCCAGCTCCAGCAGCCCTTCTCGGGCCAATTCACCCTGCCAGGGTGAAGGGGTTCAGATGCCTGCCAGCATCCTCAGGAGGGGAGCTGGGCAAAGTGTCACTGGGCAGTGGCAGCTGCCATGGTTCTGGGACACCCTGGAAAGGCACAGACCGCTCTCCAGAAGAGTGGGGCAGTGCCAGCCTGCTGCCAGGCAGTGCAGGGTGACAGCTGGTCCCCTCTCTCCCCACAGGTGAATTGTGGCATGCAGCGCTTGAGTGTGAAAACCTCCAACAGCAGCCAGTAAGTACAAAACCATGGCCTGCACTGCACCCCTGCTGACCCAGCCTATGCTCTGGGGACAAGGCTTTCCTGTCAGGGAAACTGTCATGGAGTGCCAGAGCTCCTGTTACTGCTCCTGAGCTGCAGAAAGCTGGACAGAGCAGCAGGGCCTTGGGGTCCTTCAGGGCAGCCCCCTCACCCCAGGCTGGGGTGGCACTGTCTCTGTGGCCCTGAAATGCCCCAGCTCCTCTGTGCCCTGCCTTGTCCTGCAGGAAACCTGACACTGTGAAGCAGAAGAATGCCTTTCCCCCCAACTTCATCCACTCTCTGGACTCCACACACATGATGCTGACAGCACTGCACTGCCTCAGGTAGGGAGTGGGCAGCTGGGCTCTCACCTGGCTCTTCCCTGGCTCAGGACTCTCCTGGGAGAACACTGCTGGGGCAAGGCACCACACAGGACTGAGGAGTCCCTGGTGGGTGGGAATTTGGGGTTCCTGGCAGAGAAGGAAAGGAGGCAGCAGGGCAGGGACAGGGAGATCCTGGGGTTGGCCACCTCCCTCTGAAAAGCTGCTGTGCAGGGAGTCCCCCTCTCGTGTGGTCCCTGCTTCTGTCCCAGCCAGAGGTTCTGGGTGGGGTGGGTCCATCACACAGAGGGGTCTCAGCACTGCTTCATGGCACCTTTGCCTCCTCCCAGGAGGGGCCTGACCTTCGTCTCGGTCCACGATTGCTACTGGACTCACGCGCTCACCGTGGATGTCATGAACCAGGTAAAAGTGTCCTCCTGGCTCCCTTGTCAGCAAGATCTTGCTGATCTGTGCTCTGGGGCCATGCCAGGCCTCGCCTCCCCTGGGCTTTGCTCCATAGGCTGATTGATTCACCCGGGTGAGGTGAACCTGGGATGTTTTCTAGCGGTCACAACTGATTTCCTGGTTGTCCCTTCTCCTCCCACTCTGCAGGGAGTGCATGGGGAGAATCTGTGGAAACAGGCACTAAACAGAGCCCTGGCAGCCATTGCCCCTGCCCTGCCCTGGGTCCTTCCCAAGAGCTTTTGTGCTAGTGAGGGTCAACCTCTGCTTCACACCTCCCCAAGCTGATTCCCTTCACCCTTGTCTGGCAGCCCCCCCTTCCCACTCCTGCTGCTTTCCCTGCCCCTCACCTCTGACCTGTCACTGGGGAGAGGAGGGGAAACACCTGCTAAGCTGCACCTCACTGTTGTCTCCCTGGGTCAGGTGTGTCGGCAGCAGTTCGTGGCGCTGCACAGCGAGAAGATTCTGCAGGATCTGTCTGAGTTCATGCTGGAGAAGTATTGCAGGTATTCCTGACCTGTTGGGTTTCCCCCCAACCTCCCAGAGGTCGTGTCCAGGTGCTCACAGGTTGTGTCACCTGCCTGGGGGTTGCTCTGGGGAGAAGCTGTCCTTCCTTCTTGCCTGACACCCAAATCACCTTCAGCAGCTGTGTAAAAACCAAGGGCTCTGCACTCTCTTGCTGTAGGACTGGGGGAGGGTTTGGCAGCCTTAGGGCCTGCCCTGGGCTCTGGGGCTGGGCTCCTGCTCTCACTCTGGGGCGTGTGGTCTGTTTTGGAAGAGCTGAATCCTGTTGTCAGGGCTGCACTAGGGAGCAGAGGAGGGTGTGCCTGGTTCCAGATAACCCGTGTTTATTTGCTTCCTTCTAGTTCATCCAGCTCCAGCACAGAGCCCATAGCCAATTGGCAGAAGAGACTGATGGAGCAGCTGTCAAGTGTCCCCAGGACAGGTAGGAGTGTGGGACAGGAACATGCAGAGCTCAGGAGCTCTTTTGAAGACAAGGGGAATGAGATGGAGTGGCCCCCAAAACCACCAAAAGGCAAAAAGCCAGAGCTGTCTCCTAGGATTAGGTTTCCCCTCCTATGCTGGATTGCAGAGCCATGAGACAGAGCAGTCCAGCATGTCCACATTCCCCTGCAGCATTCCTGTGAGTGGTCCCTGCCATCCTCGCTGCGTCCCTGGGATTTCCCCCAGGCTGACCCAGCTCTTCCCATCCTGCTCTTGTTCTGCTCCCATCTGTTTCCAACCAGGAGCATTTGCTCGGAGATGGGAGCGAGGGACTCGGCATGGTAATTGCCAGGATCTAGATGATATACATGCAATGGGATTAAGGCAATTAGTTTAACTCCTTCTAATCCTTCAGCCCTGTGTCTGCCAGGCCATCTGGCTCTGCCCGACCTCTGTGTGGAGTGGCCCAGCGCTCCATGGGCAGCACAGTCCAGGGGCAGGGATCCTTCATACACTGAAACCACTTCCCTCCCCTGTCCATCCCCACCTTGCTCTCCTCTGACCTCTCCTTTGCTCCCCTCAGGTGAATTCAACCTGAAGCAAGTGATGGATTCCACGTATTTCTTCAGCTGAGCCCAGCAGCCCCCAGGGCCCTGGGATACCTCTGGAGCTCCAGCCATGGTGGGCACTGGCCTGCAATGCTCTTCTGTCCCACATCTCATGGGGAAGAAGGTGCAGCTTCCAGCCCAGCGAGAGCCCTGCCTCACTCTGGGGTGCTGGGGCAAACTGAGACTCTCCTGGAGCAGCTGGTGTGGGACAGGGGCTCTGCACTGTTTGCTGTCACTGCTGTCCCAGCACAGGGAGAGGGCACCAAGCCCTGCAGAGGGCTGCAGCTCTCAGCTGGGGACGAAGGGGTGGCAGGAGACAGGGTGGCTCCCCTCAGCCCTCACCCCAGTGCTGTGAGCACTGTCCTTTGCCTGGCTGTTGCCTGTCCTGGGGTGCTGTCCCTCTCCTTCCCTCTCTGCCAGCAGGGCTCAGACATAGAGGGGCAGACAACTGAGCTGGCCACAGCAGGAGCCCCAGCCCTCTCTTGGCCACAGGGCAGGTGCTGCTCTGAGCTCTGCTCCAGCTCTGGGCACTGTCCTCACCCTCCATAGCGCAGCCTCTGCAACTCTTGACTCTCATTTCCAGGGATTAATTTTGCTGCTGCTCACTGGGGCTTTGGCAGGGAAAACCACTAACTTGGGGGTCAACGTGTATAATATTGTAAATAAAATATTTTTTGAAATACAAGATAGGATCTGTGTCCTCAAAATCTCTGCCTGAAGCCTGTCTTTGCCAGGGGCACGGGGAGGTGGGATTGCTGCCTCCCAGTCCAGCCCTGTTCTGCTGACTGGTTGGGCCTCGGTTGCTCACAGGGGTGTCACATTCTGAAAATGCTTTTGTAGCAGAAACATGGAATTGTGCCAGCGTGAACTGGACTCTCACAGAGGCCAAGTGCAGCTTTTCCAGCCAGGAGCCTCCCATTCTCACTGGACGGTGGCTTCCCAGACCTGGGAAGGCTGGTGCTGGAGATGGTTGGCACCTTGCAGCTGGAGCTGTGTTTGGCCCAGTTCTCCGCTGTGCCCTATAACCACAGGCTCACCATCAGCCTGCACCCAGCTTCTTCCCGGCTGCTGCTGGAGCGAGGGGAAAGCTGCTGGCAGAGGCTTTTCACCTTGTGGCTTTCCTGGCAAGGGAGGCAGCTCTTCAAAGGACAAAGCTGCATCCCGCAGCCTGAGCTGGGGCTGTGCCCGGTGTTCCGGCTCCCGGGGCCAGGCAGGAGGCGCGGCAAGGAGGGAGGGAGAGTGGCGAAGAAGCGGAGCCGGAGTCGTGCGTAGCTCTGTCAGCTGCTGACGTTTATTGCACAGGATGGGCTGGATGGGGAAGTGGACGCTTGGAGAGGGGCCCTGTCCCTCCGGCTGCTCGGCCGCAGGGTGCCGGGGCTGGCACGGGCCCCGCGCTCGCGGTACATTCAATGTGGAAGGCTCCAGAGTGCGAGGCAGCGAGGCACGCGTGCACACACACACACACACCTGCACACACACCCACGCACGCACACAGCACACGCACGGGCACCTGTACACTCGGTAGGTGCCTGCCCCAGCCCCAGGGCTCGGGCTCCAGCGCCTGCCTCCGTCCTAGCGCTGCCTACGGGGACATGGGGCCGTGCTCACCCCCAGCCCCGGAGTGGGGGACAGTGTGTTCGTGGGTGCTTACAAGCCTCATGGCGACCATCCCTCAGACCCTTCCCAACTTACCTCCAGTCCTGGACCATCACCCCTCGCCTTGGGTCTGTGAGAGGGGCGCAGGGACACGCGCGGCGCCGGGGCTGCGCCGACAGCCCCAGGGAGGTGTCCTGCGGGTCACACACAGGGATGTGTTCAGGTCATAGCTATCATACACAGAGTTGGTCATGGCGAGGATGCAGCTGTGGCTTCTATGGGCAGCCGGGGAGGCCAGGGGGCAGCGGGGCTTCGCCACGGGGAGCGGGCGACAGGGTCAGACTTTGGTCGGAGATGACACACCCGGGGGGCTCAGCCCAGTGACCCCGCGGTGGGGAGAGGGCACGGCAGCCCCAGGCCCACCCTCGGCAGCTGCCCCGCTCTCAGCGGGTGCCAGGAGGGACCGGGGCAAGGGGCTGGCGCCGTGGCGGGGGGCGGCAGCCGGCGGTGCG
>WEZZ01004095.1:26153-38526 GCA_013400585.1 Chloropsis cyanopogon
GGGCGGGCACCGAGAGCCGCGGGCCCCGCACGGAGCCCCAGGGCAGCGGGCACCCCGAAATTCACGCTGCGGAGCACAGCGACCTCGTTCTGCAAATTCACACCCCGGGCTTGGCTCGGCCGCCTCCGAGAGGAGCTCATTTCTCCAAACCATTCCTGGGGCAGAGCTCTGCTGCCCCTGAGCTGCCCCCAGCCCATGGAGACCCTGATGCAGCTTTACCTGATTCAGCGAGGCTGGAGAGGCCGGAGACAAGAGCGAGGCAGCAGCTCAGGGCTCACCCCGGGGCGTCGGGAAGCAGGGGCTGAGCAGGGGGGTCACCTCTTTCTCTGGAGCACGATGGGGCACCACACCAGGGCCTGTTTGTGCCACCCGTGCCCGAGGTTCGCTGTGGCAGCCCCTGGGCCGTGGCAGGGCTGTGCCACAGCTCACCAGGACAACCGAACGCAGCCCAGAGCAACACGGCGCTGCCTCCAGCCCCTGCCCAGCTCCCGGGGCTGCTGTCCCCCTGTCCCTGCCCAGCCAAACAAAAGGCACAAGTGGTGCTTTGTGCAGGCTCAGACAGGACCCGAAATTCTCATCAAGGAAATGAAACCATGCATTGATTTTTCACCAGGATGGCGCAGGGCCGGGGCTGTGAAAGCCTTGCATAACCCATCTACACAGCACAAGGCAGGGGCACTGGCAGGAGGGACCCAGCCACCACAGCACCGGGCTGTCAGAGCTGCCACCAGCCCTGCCACCGCCTCTCTGGGCACAGGGTGGCCACCACAGCCACGCTCCCCCTTTGTCACATCCCAGGGAGGGACCAGCTGGTCACAGAGCAAGGCCATGGCTCAGTCATGCACCCAGAATGAAGCACCTGAGGCCAGCTGGGAGCACAGGGTAGCTTCTCTTCAGCCCATGGGCTCTGCTGCCTCACTCCAGGGGCAGGAATGTTGGCAGAAGCCCCCTGAGCTCAGGGCTGCCAGCAGAGAAGGGACTCCCCCTCAGATCCTGTCCTGTCCCCAGGGCCCTGCTCTGTGCACAAAGGTCTCACACCTTTGCTCTCTCCAACCATAAAGGGCAGGAAAAAAAACCAAACAGACCTAGAAAACCTGCTTAGAGAAGTGTGAGACACACGAACAGCAGGGCCTGAGGGCTCCTCAAGGCTGGGGCTGATCCTTGACCCCACAGCCACAAGAGCTGAGGAGCTGTGGGGCAGGGCAAGGGGAGACTGTCCCACACAGGCAAGTGTGCCCCAGGCTCTGCAGAGCAGGGAACATCCCTCCCTCCCCTCAGGAAGGCTTTTCCACCCATCGAGCTGCATCTCCTCAGCAATTAGAGGGCAGCCAGAGCTGGCACCAAACCCAGACACAGCATCGTGTTCTGCAGCCAGAGGGTCAGGCGGCCCCGGAGGGAAGAGACCAGAGTCCAGAGGTGGAAAAAAGAGAGAGGAATCATCTTTATTTGTGAAGTGTTAACAGATGGAACAGTTCAATGCTAACCAGCAGTAAAGGTGTTAGACTCCCCTGAGCACTTGTCTGCTCACAGGCCCCCACGTCACGCACACGCCGCGATGGCTCAAGCACAAGCACACGCTGTTAAACCTTAAAACCAACCCCAGCCCCGGCTCACCCTGCCCCTCCCCACTGCAGAGACATGAACAACCCATGGAATAAGTTACAGCAATCATTTATCCAGCATCCAGCTCCTGGCTGCAGAGCAACCAAGAGCAGCTCGGCAGGAGCTGGCTGGGAATCTGCCCCACAGGGACATGCCAGGAACGAGCCCTTGCCAGGGAAAGGTGCAGCCTTGCTCCTGGTGACGCACTGGGAAAGACACAGAACCTCTTCCTGAACCCTCTGGGCAGATCAGGTCATCTCCCAACAGCCACCAAAGCAGCTCCTCCCTCACCCCCACAAGCAGGTGGGACACAGCTGCATTCCCACCCCCCCTCCCCACTCTGTACCAACATGAAATAACCTAGGACAGAGACAGTCAGAGACCTAGACTACCAGGAACAAAGGATTTACATTTACAGGTAGAAAAACCCTCCCACGACTCTTTTTTTTAAAAAAAAAAAAAAGTGTATTTTATATTCTACAACTTAAGTTTCCTTAGAAAGTGAAGTAACTGAATCGCAAGGACGCACTAGAGTATTCCATGGTGCTATTTTACCAAAAAAATTAAAAGAAAACAAAATTGTCCAGACGAGCTCTTCATCTACACATCACCTGGCAGGACAGAAAGAAAACCAGTTAGATAAACCCTGTTGCACCAGTCCAGCCACACTGGGCTGGAGGAGCCTGTGCTGGGCCAGAAGGGGCTGTGGCTTCTCCCAGAGACCCTCAGCAGGGTCAGAAGCTGCAGCTCTGGCTCCAGGCCCTGCCCTGGCACTCACCTGGCCCTGCCCTCAGTTGGCGTTTCTCTGGCGCACGTTCTTGTCCTTGTGGTTTGTGGCATTGCTCTTCCTGGGAAGGGAGAAGGGGTAAGAGGAGAGGGGGAGCAGAAAGTTCCCCCACCACCACCCCTCACCCATTAATGTAATTCAGGTCCAAGCAGGGGGTGCAGATCAGATCCCAGAGCAGGGTCAGACACCCGTGCCACCCCAGGGATGTGTGGTTTATACATTAAATGAACCATGGGGAGGAAATCTCCCCTCACTGAGTATTATCCCACACCAGCCAGCTTTTATCTCTGCATAAAGCTTTTATCTTTGGAGCAGATTGCCTGGCTGGATCAGATCTACCAGTACAAATCTGGTTAAATAGGAACAGGCAAGGTACTCACAGTGGTGCAGAGCCTCCATCATCATCTTCACATCGAGGACAGCACAGAAAGAGCAAACAAAAAACAGTCAGTCAGGGAAGAGGACATACAAAGTGACCTCTACCTCCCCTTAAAGCAGTGGGAACTGCATTCCAGGCAGCCATTTAACACTGGGGAGGGTAGAGCTCCTCTGGTGAGCCAGGCTGCCCTGATCCACCCCCTGGGCTCGCCCCCACGGTGCCAGGACTTGGGATGGCTCCCAGACCCCAGCACACTCCCAGCAGGTAGAGGGGAAGCCAAACAGGATGTTTCAGGAACGAGGCTTTAAGCAGCAGCAGCAGCAGGAAGCCCTTCTCCCTCCCCACACGCTGTGATACCAAAACAAACACTGCACACCACGTTCTGAGCAGCACAGCTAAGGAAACACCTCTGCCAACACGTGCCAAGCCCTGCGGCCTTTCACCAGCTCCCTGAGATCTGCCCCCTCCCAGCAGGAGGCTGCCAGTGGTCTCCTTTGCTCCCCATCAGCTCTTCTCCAGCCCTGGCTCCCCCTGAGTCCCTGGGGCTGCCCTGGGCACCAGGATCTGCTCCCAGCTGGTGAGAGGAGCAGGAGACACGGCTGGAGCTACCTTGGACTTACCGCGTGAGGTGGCACCCAGCAGCAGAGAAAGGAAGAGTGGACAGGTAACACCAGCAAGGATATCACCCCACAGACAGGCCAGACTGTCCCCAGCCCATCCCAGGTGACAGGGGCGTCCAGTTCACAGAAAGTTCTGGGGGAACTGGCTCAGACAAGCCCCACTGTCACCTCTTGGGAGGGGCAATGCTACAGAGACTTTGGGGCAGAAAAAACCACTTTATACCAGGGTGGTGTAAAGCCATGTGTGTTTACCACAGGGGTGTGAGGCTGTGTCCTCATCCACGAGCACCTGGGAGCTTGAGCTTCTCTTGCCAAGGAGCATCAGGACATTTCAGCACATCCACCTGTCTGTCAGCTACAGCTCTGACAGGTCAGCACCCCACAGACCTGACTGATGCCATCACAAACCAGACCACGCTGTGGTTTTGCTGGGAGATGCAGCTACAACACCTCTAAGACAGCGCTCGGGGTGTCAGAGGGCAAAACACCTGCTTGTAACACCTGCCTGGAGTGGAATTGCAAGCCCTGCAATCAGGGGAGGGATCTGACCTTTAGCCCCTGTGCTGCACCTCTCCCGAGCCTGCTCCTGCAGGGGGCCGGGGCCCTGCAGGATGCCGGGCAGGAAGGATGCAGAGCATTCACACCGCATTGTTAACGGCATCAGATAAAGGAGGCCTGAGCTGACACAATGCAGATCCTCACCGATAAGGAAAGGGAGGAGCTGGTGCTTCCAGAACAGATTAAAGATAGTACTGGGTCTTTGAGATCCAGGATGTGTGGATCTGATGACCCCAAACATCCTGAACTGAACACAAGTGAAGCTAAGCCTGGTCTTACAGAGCCACTGCCAGTCCCTCCCAGCTCTGCAGCACCACAAAAGCTCTAGCAGTTATTTACAAACCACCGTGTCCAGAGTGGGAGCTGCCAAAGCAAATCCAGCCCTGCAGACACTCAAGGGAAGTGGAGGAACTGGTGAGACAAAGGGTCAGGCTGCCCTGCACAGAACCCTCTCCTGCTCCAGCCCTCACTGCAGGACTGCCATAAACAGTGCAATTACAGGCAGTTTCATGGCTGAAGTGGCATGGTACAGCCCTCAAGAGCCCTGAGCAGCCTCAAACCACCCCTCCTCTGAGAAAGGGACCTCACAACTCCCTGCCAGCTGCAAATCACTTGATCTACACAGACAGATTCAAACCCAGCTGCCTCTTACCGTCAGGAACCTCATCTGGCTTCCTCCTCTTCTCGTAGATGAAGATGATGGTGACAAGAACGAGGACCTCAGCCACGATGCCCAGGAAGGGCCAGAGTGCTGCCAGGCGGCTGCGGACGCGCAGGTTCACCGTGGCCTCGCCGGTGCCGTACGAGTTGGTGCCATTGCAGAAATAATCACCCGTGTCCTGCTCAATATCCAGCTTCAGGATGCGTAGCTCTGTCTTGTTGCCACTGGACTTGATGATGTATCGGCCAGAGGCGTTCTCCAGGCGCTGGAGGGAGGAGGAAGAGGAGGGATCTCAGGGCAGGGCTGGCTGACCCCACAGGAATCCCCCTCCAGGGCAGCACTGAGCTTTGAAAGGATGCAGGTGGCACAAGGACTGGGCAGCAGGGGACAAGGAGCAAACCACAGCACTTACCCCATGCCCACTTTTGTACCAGGACCAAGTGGTGACAGCGGGGTAAGAGGGATTCTTGCAGGTCAGCACACCCGTGTCCCCCTCGTTCCCATGCTCAGACTTCTTGTATGCTGTCACCTGGGGGGCAACTGGGCAAGAGGAAAAAAAAACAACCAAACATTTGGACACCTCATTATAGAAATCACATAGATTTGTGCTTCCTGCAGCCCACCTCAGCAGAATCAGCTACCCCAAAACCTCAGTCAGGTTGTTCCTCTCACTAGTTTGGCATTTTCAAAGAGGAAAGTGCATCAAGCTGCTTCAGGAAAGGCTCAAACCTGATTTGTCCAGCAGGTATTATCCCTCTATCCGTTATTCCTGTGGGAACATGCCCACAGCAGGCTGGTTTAGTGCCAGATCTCAGGGCTGGCCCTGCAGACACTGGAATGGCCTGAACACGGCGCTGCCTCTCAGAGAGCAGAGCCCTGCAGCCAGCTGAGGGCTGGGAGCAGCTTTCCAACCAGCTGAAAAGACACCCCAGCAAAGTGTTCAGGGGGTCACAGCTTCCCCACGCCCCTCCTCAGACCCCAGGAGCAAACAGATGAAATTACCAGAAATATTCACTTCTCCTCTGATCTGCGGGTTTGCTTCGAAGATGCACTCGTAGATGCCAGAGTGCTCCTCCATCTTCCCCTCGATTCTACCAAAAACAGGACTCAGGTCAGCATCCAGCACAACTCATCCAGAGATCCTGACCTCCAGACTCAGGGGATCAGACACCCACAAGCATCAGCAGCTTCCTCCACAGCAAATTTCCCCCATTCCAGCAGGATATTTATGCTGCACTGTGCACCTACAGCAAGCCAACTCTCCTCACACACTGAGGGTGGCAGGAGAGGGTTTCATGTGCACCATGGGTCTGTCCAGTCAGTGATCACTGCTCCAGCTCAGTGAAACACAGGGCAAAACAGTGGCAAAGATCACCCAGGCTGGGCTGCTCGGATTGATGGAGGAAAAACTCACATTCCCCTTCCTGCAAAGCTGCTGCAATGAGATTTAGTGGATTATACAGCCCTGCAACAAACATCCCATTCTGCTGCTCAGTAATTCCCACTCGAGGGAAGGGGGCCACACTTTGTCCCATGGCTGCACCGGGACAAGGGGCTGTTTGTTAGCTCTGCCCTGCACGGCGCTTCCCACTTCCAAAAACCACTCAGCTGAGGAATTGAGGTCACGCGAGGGAGGCTGGGTTATAAATACTTTAATCCTTGTTCAGCTCCCTGTTGCTATGGGGAGACAGGCACGTCGGCACTGCCGTACAAAGGGACATGATGCCTCCACAGCTGCTGGGTCACTGCCAGCCAGGCCTGACTGCAATCAGAGAGGAAAGCTCGCCGTGCTGCCACAATGAGGCACCCAGCACGGAGCACAGCTCCTTCTGGACTCTGGGAAGGGACATAAAGCCCCAAGGAGAGACAAAATGCACTGCAGCCTCTCGCTCCACTCACGGGGAGTGGGGAGCTGGTGGTCTGCCCAGAGCAGGGTGCCTTCAAAGCTCTGGGGGAACAGCTCTGGAACACTGAATAACCAGAGTCCTGCTTAAAATCAGGAAATCTCTGTCTAAGAGGATATTTGTGGCACAGAACTGCCCCTTTCTCCTCCTTTTTGCTCCCCTCCTCCCCATAAAGGAGAGCGTTGGGCCTTACCAAAACTCTGCTCAACTCCTCTTATGCTCCACAGTCCCAAAGCTCCACCCCACCAGCAGGGCTGCAAGAACTCAGCCCTGGTTCCAGCTGCCAGCAAACACCAGCTGCTTTCTGGGAAAGAAACCTGCCCGTGCCCAGGTTCTGACCTTGCCCTGACACTCACGTGTAGCTGGTAAAAGCACCCGCGTTCTCATCCTCCTCCAGGACCTTGTCTTTGTGAATCCACTTGTGGCCCTTGATGGCGGGGTGTGGTCCAGACATGTTACAGCTCAGGGTCAGCTTGCCAGAACTCTCAGTGACAAGAGGAGTAATTTCTGGACCTGTATTCATAAAGAATTGGATTTAAGTTAACCCAGGGTACGGCAGAGCTGACGTGGTGCCCAAGAACCTGCAACACAAACCCCACAGCTCCTTGTCTCTCTTCCCAGCTTCCACTTACCTTCACAGAGTTCCCTACCAGCACCAGAGTGTCCCCAAGGCCAGGTGACCAGGCCTGAGGGGACCTGGGATGGCCAGGCTGGCCCTGCAGCTGCTCCCCCCACGAGCAGGATCACTGCTGTGCCCTGCATCACTGGAGTCTCCGCTGTCCCCAGCACGGGTGCGGCCCCAGTGCTCAATAAGCAATGGAAAAGGTCACTCTGAAGGGCAGAGCACGGCTCTCTGCTGCTCTCAGCCACCACAGCGCTCGTGTGTCAACACCCCCCAGCACCTGAGCAGCTTCAGACACCTCCAGGGAGCACAGAGGGCAGCCAGAACTCTCTGTGGTGAGGGGGAGCAGACAAGATCATGTGGCAGCAATATGTGTGTCACCTGAGGCGGCCCAAAGGGACAACACAGAGCTGTGACTCCAAGGTTCTGGGCCTCCACAGGCCAGGCAGCAGTAAATTATGCAACCTAAGATGACTCAGGCGTTTCTACTTGCAGGAGGCTGTCCGAGAAGGCAGCTGCCATCAGCAGCATCACTGCACAGCCCCAGTGCCACTATGGTCCTACCCTTCCACCCATCTCCATCCCAGCTCTTGCCAAGGCTGACAGGCATTTTGCTCTTCCTCCTATCCAAACTCCACTGGAAGAAGGGTTCTGCTGGAGTTCTGCACTCCACAGCACACTCCTGCTGGAAAGGCAGCTCTCCTAACCCCAGGATTCACGGGGACACCTCAGCAGGACTGTAATCCCCTCCCAGTTCCTACCGCTGGAAGCAGCCCGGGCGCTCCGGCGTTCACCGCCCGCTCTGCGAGGGGGAACCCGGCCACGGCTGCGGGACAAGCGACAACACCACACTCAGGAGTGTCACACAGACACGGCCATTTCAAAAACGGTTGCACCTCAGACCTCAAAGCAAGATTTTTTTCCCCAACAGTCTGGGTCACCAGCACAGGAGCGAGCTCAAAGCGGGGCTGCTGGAAGGAGCGGGAGCTGTACGAGCCGCAGGGAAGGGCTGCTGGTCAGTGGTGGTTGGGGCAGAGTCGACCACAGAATCGAGGCTCAATTCTGCAGCCAGCACCAGGGCTCGGAGGCACTCAGGAATGAGAAGCAGGTTCCAGGTTCTTTGGCTCCGGAAAAGGCGCGGGATTGCCGGAGGGCAAATTGATTGGGAAGCCACAACCCTTTTTGAGCAGGGCCATTCCGGGTCAAGTCACAGGTGCTGGGGACATCGACAGAGGGTGGGAGTCTCTCAGTTCTACAGCTGGGGTGGGAGGGTGAGGGGAGCTTTCGGGAGACACAGGTGCAGGGGTGAGCATGGCAGGAGACTCAAGACACCGGTGTCCGAGCAAGTGCCAAGGCCTCGGCGTGGCCACTCACGTTCGATGACAAAAACGTTCGCCTGGGAACGGATCCACTTGACTTTGGGGCTCTTCGACAAGTGGTTGCGGTCGGGGTCGTTGCTGGCCCGGCACTCGTACATGCCCGAGTCGTCGCCCGTGAGGTTGGCGATGGAGATGGTGCTGGTGGAGTGCAGGTTGTAGGTGGCGTTGATTTTGACACGGTCCTGCCGTGCGCCATCCCAGAGCTGAGCATAGGTCTCATTGGGGTCGTTGCCCTCAAACCACCACTGGATCTCAGGGATGGGATTGCCAATCGCCTCGCAGTACAACTCCACGCTGTCCTGAGTCAGTCTCTTTTGAGACAGCGGTGACTTTATAAAACCAGCTATGAGTTGAAGAGGTATTAGTGCAAAGTGTTAGTGCAAAGCAAGAATTCACCTTCCACAAGCAAAAATAACCCTTGGGGAATGAGAAGAGGCTGCACGCTGTCTCCACACCAGTGCAATCTTCCCTCCCTCCCCACTGAACTCTGCCTGGCTCAGACAGGGCTGCTCGCCTGCATTTTGTATCTCCTGCGGCTCCACTGCAAAACCAGCGCCCAGCGTGTGCCACCATCCAAACTGGATGCCCCTGGCATCACCCACCTGCTGGGAGGGACAACCCAAGGCCCCTGCCTGGCCCCCAAGCTCTTGCAGCTCAGGATGAAAACCCTACATTTGTGTTTCAAGGGCTTGTGCAGCCCCCACATTCCCCAGCCCGTGCTCTGGCAAGGTGCTGCACACTCACATCACCACGGAAGGCTGGGGACAGTCAGGCAGCAGGACCCTGACCCAGCCCCCTCAGAGCCAGTTTGATTAAGACAATTGCAATGGGAAAAGGGCTCCACTGAGCCCCTGTGGCCCCAGGAGGAACGTGTCTGTTCCCCCTCACTGCACAGCCCCGGGCTGCCTGGCCGTAATTCAGAGCTGGCCGGGGCCCAGGCCCCCCCTCGCTGCTCCGTGGCACAGCCACACGTACCAGCCCCTGGCCTGCCCACACCCTTTCTACCCTTGTTCCATCCCTCAGCCCCCCAAGGTGCCCAGCAGGAACTCCTGAGCACAACCCTGAGGTAAGAACTTCTTTTGGGGAGGAGAAAAGTCTTGCAGTCCTCAAGATGTCACCAGCCAGGCGAGGAAACTGTAAATTTGTTGTCATACAAACAGTGAAATCTGATTTTTCATCTCAGGCAAGACCAGCCGGCAGAGCTGACCTGGCAACCAACAGCCCAGAGGCACAGGCAGCAGCTGCAGGCTGGAATTTGGGTATTTTTCACTCTGCCCTTGCAGCCAGAGGGCTCAGTGCTGGAATCAGCCAGTCCAAAGGTCGGTCCCTGCAGGGAGCAGAGCTGCCAAATGCCCTCGGGCTCCAGGGCAGGCACGGGGCAGTGGCCACAGCCCCAGGAGCCCTTCCCAGGGCAGGCAGGAAGGGACGCTCAGCAGCTCCACTTCAGGGAAAACTATCAGGCACAAGTTGAGGTCACGACGTGACTCAATCCCAGCCAGGTTTCAGAAGGCGTTGAGCTTGAGACACATCCTTCCTGTACTAACAGGCAGCTCGCACCCCAAGAACCTTCCAGGAATAATGTGCCTAGTTGAAAGCACTTTGTGATTATACACAACCCTCCATGGATGTACAGGCACAGAGGAAGTGGGCTTAGGAGAAGTTTTTGGGGTGTTTTGAAAGCCTGAAGATGTTTTAACGAGAAATCCTGAGGCTGCTTTTCGTGAGAGTAGGAACAAATCAGTGTCACAAACCCAAGTCTACTCAAGAAAGACACAAGTTAGCCTGTAAGCTAAGTTTTACTCCTAAATGAATTAATTCCACATTTTTCAAAGGAAAAATAGCTTTTCCTACTAAAGCTTTGAAAGCCTTGAAGAATAAGCATGTCTGAAAGAGAAAGGTCCCCCTCATGGGGGGTGACCACTCTTAGGAGAAGGCAGACACTAATTTTAACTGAGCTGGAGGTTCAGGGGTACCCAGACACGTTATGGGATGGGGCTACCAGCTGGCTTCCACTCCCAGAACCACTGACCTGCGTGCCAGAAGGGGTTTTTCCACACCACAGCCCCGTGATCAAACACTCCCGACCCTGCCAAGCCCTGGAAGTGCCCACAGCACTTGTACGAGCCCGTCTGCTCCAACTGCAGCCCGAAATAAAGCAGGAGCTGGGAAAGATCAAGGGTTTTACAGCTACAAGGTGATTACTGTACGCTGACAAAATAAGCTGTGCAAGGTTATTTGCTCCGAGTTAGAGGGTACCTCACGCAGTTCAAACAGGTTAAAAGGCTCCAGCAAGCAGCAGCAGCGAGTTCCATGTGCATTCCCACGGGATTAAAGTCCTGTCTGTGCCCACCAGAAAGCTGAGAGCAGGAAATCCCAACCGTGGGCTCCCCGGGCTGGGGAAGGCGCCTGTGCAGCCCACGGCACAGAGCGTGGCCAGCACCAACCCACTGGCATCGATCAGGGCTGCTGCTGCTGCTGCCACATTTTCCAGAGGGTGATGGGCTGCAAGAGGGGCTCAGCTCCCAAAGCCCAGCTCCCCACAGAGCTGAGCTGGATGCTTCCCCGGGCACGGCGTGGTATCTGAGCCAACGGGGCAGCAGGGAAGGCAAGAGAGACCAGATAACATTCTCCAGAGTCACCTTCAAACTAAAAACAACCTCTCTCCCCCCGCAGAGGGAGGAGTCCCCGGGGTGTTAACAGCAGTGGGACATGCTCGGGGTGCCAGAGCCCCACTGTCCCACAGGGTCCCCGTCCCTGCCCGGCCTGACTTTGTTTCTCGGTTTGGGAAGGGGATCGTGTAGGATCTAACACTTTTCCGGCACTAAAACAGCTATAAAATCTGCCCTTAAGCTTTGCACAGCCAGGTCAAAGTCAGAGTCCCTTCCCCCGAGGGCACAGAGTCCAGGCACACATCGCCCCGTGCTCCGTGGGGTCAGCTGCGACCCAGCCTGCTCCGTAAAGCCAAGCCTAAACACTGCTGAGAGGCCAAACCCCACTTTCAGCCCCCACTCCGCTCCCTCGAGGCACCAGCACAGCTCCACACCAAGCCCAGGCATGGCCAGGCAGGACATGGCAATTACACAACTGATGGGCCAGCTGATCCTCACAGCGCTTTCAGAGCCGGGACAGGAGCTGGCTCCTCCAAGCCCCACCGGTGCCAGTCCCCAGGCAGGAGGGTGCTGGCAGGGAGCCCTCAGAGCCACAGAGGGAGCGGGATGTGCCCAACCTGCAGCTCCAGGTGCTAAGTGTGAGGTTTAGAAGGAGGCTCTGCCCTGCAGAATTAAAATGCAATTCCGTAGGAAAAAAAAACAAACTATCGGAGCACACACTCGGCTTTTCCAGGATCCTCCCACTCTTTCGCCTTCACTCTTAGGGTTTGGTGCTACTACGCTGAATTAAGTGCAAATAGGCTACGAATTGTTGAAGTATTCCAAACGCCAAGCAGCCAGCACCAGCTGCTCGCCACTGGCGACCAAACCGAGCCTCTTCCATCTGCACCTGGTGCAGGAGGGCTGATCCAGCCGGCACGGCCGGGTTTGCCGTGAGCCCCTCCAAACCTGAGGAGGTGAAAGGTGGAGCCCCGCACAGGGCAGAGCCCACTGATCCCCGCGGGAGGAGCTGCCCGGGATTATCCCGAGCATCTGCAGGGTTTAAAGCCCCGGGCACCGCTGCTGCTCCTCAGCCGCGGACACCGGAGAAGCGGCCTCGGGGAATAAACTCCTCGGTTTTCCTAAGGAGAAAACAACCCAGCGCGGCTGGAAGCACCGGCGGACCCCCGCTCGCCCCTCCGGTTAAAGCGATCCGCGGGCACGCGGTGCGCCGGGGCATGCTCCGCCCGAGCCCCGGGAGTGCCCGGCGGCA
>WEZZ01004095.1:48745-62153 GCA_013400585.1 Chloropsis cyanopogon
CTGCAGCCCTGAGCGACCCCCCCGGCACCGACTGCGGCACCGACACGAGCCGTGCGGGCAGAGCGGGGCAGGGCTCCGCGGGTCACCGCCACTCACCGTCCACCACCGTCACCTCCAGGCTGACCACCTGGGCGCGGTGGCCGAGCAGGACGCACTGGTAGCGGCCCTGGTGCCAGGGCTCGGCGCGGTCCAGGCGCAGCGCGGAGCTGCTGCCCGCGGACTCCTCCCGGTACTGCGAGAGGGCTGCGGGGGTCCGGAGCCAGCCCACCGTGGCGTTCCCGGTGCACTGAGCGCGGCACTCGATGAGCAGAGCCCTGCCCCGCGTCCCGGTGGGAGGCAGCGACCTGATCTGCAGGCTGCAGGCGGGCGCTGTCCCCAGAGATGGCCCTGTCCCCGCCGTGCCACAGCCAGCGAGGGTGGTGGTGGCCATGCGTGCCCTGGGGCTGCCTGCGATCGGCTCCTGGGGCACAGAGGGCTCCGTGGAGGTGGGGTTGGTGACAGCTGTCAGAGCCAGGGTGGTGCCAGTCCCGGTGTTGGGCTCCCGTGCTGTGCTGGCATCACCTGTAGGGACACTCGGCCCTGGAGGAAACGCTGTGGTGGTCACGGGCCTGGCCGTGCTGGGGCCCCCCGTGGAGGTGACCACGGCCACCGGCTGCTCCGTCACAGCTGCAAACACACAGCGGCCTCGGTCACAGCCCCAAGCTCCTGCACCCCTGGGCACAGCGAGCAGGAGCACAGGGGCACTGCCAGCAGGGACAGGGACGGGGACGGGAGAGTCAGGAGTGGAGCAGCAGTGGGGGCTGCTCCTGCTTGGCAGAGCACAGGGCACTGGGGGATGGCTCCAGGGGATGGGGTACATGCGGGCTGGGGTCCCCAGCCCCTCCTGGCACTCACCCTCAGCACTTGCCACCAGAGATGCCACCCTGGTGAATGTCTCCTGCCCAACACGCAGCGTCACCTCGCACCTGAACTCCACCCCTTCTGCCACCTCTGTCCCCTTCACGGACAGGGTGGAAACGATGTTATAGAGCTCCTCATCGGTCTCCTCCAAATCAAAATCTGTGTTCTCCAGCTCCTGGTGCCCGCGGTACCAGGTGACAGCTATCCCAGCAGGAGGATACAGGTGCATGGCCGAGCAGGTCAGGCTGGCAGGGTGTCCCGGGCGCAGGGTGGGAGGAGCTGCCTCCAGCCTCAGCGTGTCCGGCAGGGCTGCAAAGGAGTGGCAGCACCAAGGGTGATTTTTGGCAGCACAGCACAGCTCAGGAGGAAAGGGGCTGCCCTGGGGATCCAGGGCTGTGCTGGGAGGCAGCGAGGCACAGGCTGGGGAGTGCTTACCGTAGACCTTCAGTGTGACGGTTTTCTGGTAGTGCTGCCCGTGGCACTTGCCCAGGCAGATCTTCATGCCCTCCGTGGCCACGGTGGCGTGCCGGACGTGCAGAATGCTGTGGGTGGAGAAGGAGGAGATGGTCCCCAGGGCGGTGTCCAGCCCCCTCCACTCCACCTTGCCCCCTGCGCAGGCCAAGGAGCAGTTCAGCTCTGTCGAGCCCCCGAACGGCACCAGCGGCTCCCGCGGTGTCACCACCAGGAGGTCAGCGGGGCGCCCTGGGCGGGAGGAGAGCGCAGGGTTAGGGAGGGGACAGGCACCAGCGGCCACAGCTCCGAGAGCCGGGACAGCGGCGACGTGGGGACAGCGGGGCTGCCACGGCTCGGTGACAGGGAGCTCCTGGGGCCGCAGGGCGAAGCAAGGAGAGCAGCAGGGCAGGGCAGCAGAGTGGGTCGGGGGATTAGGGTGGCTCTTGGCCCCCTGGCACTCACCGCTGCAGCCCCACAGCGAGCCGAGGAGGAGAAGGACAGGAGCCGGCTCCATCACCCACAGGACAGCAGCAGGGCTGGTTTTCTCTTCTTTCCTTCCTTCCCCCCTTCCAGGGAGCGGGTGCCGCTGGCCGGGGCTGTCTCCTTCTGACCGCCGGCTCCAACCTCAGCCCTTCTTAAACCCTGTAGGAACCGCCCCCACGAGCACCGGCCCCAGGACCTCCACAGCTTCCTGCCCAAGGGGTATTTCCAGAGGGAGGGTTCTGATTTTCTTCCAAGTTCGGCTCTTGCACAACACGCAGCCGACGGCCAAGCCGGCAGCCCCCCCAAACCCGGGAAAACCCCGGTCCCAAAGGGTCCCCGCGTGGCTGCAGGGGCTCCCATCACCCGCCAGGGAGCCCTGCACAGACACCTGCAGCCCGGGTTGTGGCTCAGATCCAGCTCCATCCCTGGTTTTTGCAGGCTACATCACTCCCCCAAAGGCCCTGGCAAACCAGCCTTCCCATGACCCCAAGAGCTGCTGGGGACATACAGCTGTGGAAAGGGCCCAAAAGCAGAGCCCGTGGTCAGCCCTGGTGGCAGGTGCATTTATTCCTCCAACAGGGTGTTTTCAGGGCTGTTCCTGTGAGGGTTGGGCTTGTGGTACAGATGGAGAAAGTGTCACGCAGAGAAGGCGTTGAACACCCTGCATTATCCAGCCTCAAGGCCCTCAGCATCTGTCCTGGGTCTGTGCCTGCTCTGCCATCACTCCCTCCTTCCTGCCCAGCTCCCCGTGGGGACATGAGCCCAGTTCTGCCCCATCCCACCCTGCCAGGCTGCAGCCAAGGCCGGGGAAGGTCCCAAAGGGCTGAGGGAGGAATGTGCCCATCTCTGCACCCGGTGTCATCACAGGAGCTGGACGTTTCCCATCTGGGAGCTGCTCTGAGAGGCAGCTCCGTGCACTGGGCGTGCCATGCATCCTTCTAGGAGGTCATGCCATTAATTCTCTTGAGGGTGCAGGAGGCGTCTGAGCAAGGAAAGTGCTCTGTAAACACTTCCCACCAAATGTGCACACTCAGCCGAAGCAGGTGATTAATGATGCTGGGGTTTTTGTTCCTTCCATCCTGTGTTAACAGAGCCACTTCCCGGATTTTCCAGCAGCCACCAGAGCCCCCCTGCCCAGCCCTGGGACAAGCCATGGCTCCCACACTGCCAGACTCTTCCCAGAAATGATCTGGGAACCTTGAGGACACACATGTGGTGCCAGTGTATCACTTCTCTCTCCCACAACCCCGATTGTGGCACCAGTGCGATGAGAAAAGCCCTGAATCAGTGTCTGAATGAGAGATGAGCATTTATAGAACCACCTCATCTCCAAAAGAAGCTTCCCCAGACCTTCCTGCACCTCAAGACGTTAGCAGTTACCAGAAAGCCCCACACCTTGTGCTGCACTTCCTCTGCTTTGGGGCTTGGAGTGCCCAGAGCTGCCCCAGCCACCCTCAGAGGGGGCAACACAGAGGAGACTGGAGTCATGGAAAGCTGGTAATCCTCCAGTTCCAATCCTCAGCCACAGAGCCAGGGCAGGGGACTTGGCCCAGCTCAGAGTGACGTGGCAGAGCCCCCAGGGCAGCTCTTGCTCACCGAGCCCCTGAGCAGTGAACCCACCACAGCCCCTGTTCCACCTCCTGCTTGGGACCTCTCCTCCATGGATTCCACCTCCCCCCAGCCCAGAGGAGCACAGGAGCTCCCACTGCCCTGGGGACAGCACGGGGACAGCTCCAGGTTGCGTGCACAGGGCAGGAGGAGCAAGCTTACGCACCAGGAGTGTTTTCCACCCCACAGGAAGCCTTTGAAGGAGCGAAGGGAATGATGGTTTTCCAGACTCAGGGGCCTGAACACCTTTCCTGGAAGCCGATCGTGCTTCCTCCCACAGGGCAGGCGAGGGGATTTGTGCCTTTGTCCAGACTTCTGTCCAGACATGTTGCTCAGGAAACAAAACAGTTCAGTGTGGAGACACAAACCACCAAGGGACGAGTGCTGGCTCCAGCACAGGATACCCTGGAGCCCCTCGGGTTGGGGTCTAGCCGCAGGCTGTCACCACTGACACCAGAAGGGACAAGGCTTCATCGCTGCCCCAGGAACCAGGGCACCAGGGGAAGGGTGGGCAACATCATCCTGCACTGCAACACCTGCCCTTTGTTCTCCAGCGACATCATCTGCTGGTTTTCTCTCAATTAAAATGGAAACAATAAAACAAAAGCTAGCTCCAGTCCAGAGGAAATGCATACAGAAGCAACAGACTGTGTAACAGCTCATGTTTCCAGGATACCATCCATCAGGCATCAGTTCCCAGCCCAGAGGTGATTTGGATGTGTTTATATTTTTGGGGATTATATTAGTCACTTAGGACCATCCTCAGCCACAACAAAGAGTGTTTAAATGAGTCAGATAAGATCTAAATTAGGCCTGGCTGAAAATTAAGACAATAGAGTCGGGGCTACTAAAAGCCAGTCCAGGAGGAGGCTCCAGTGGGGCAGGCAGGAGCCAGGGAGCTGCTTCCCATCCTGGGCTGGGGCAGGGACTGGCAGCCCCGACCCAGCTCTCCCAAACCTGTCCCACATCTTCACATAATTCTCAAGGGGAATTTCAGTTCTGGGCAGAAACTGCCTGGTACCACTGGTGATGGAGAGGAACAAGGACAGAGACCTTCGACACAACAGGAAAGCAGCAGTTTAATAAATAATCCATCAGAGGGAGAGATTAGCCAGTTTCAAACACAACCTGAACCAAAATAAATACATTTTATCGTTAGCTTAAAAAAAAAAACACAAACGCACGTGATGGTGAACTCTGAGAGAGCAGAGGTGGGGCTGAGTGCCCACGCTTTAAAGATACCACAGCTGTCAACAGCCTTTGGAGTGCAGAAAAAGAATAAAAACAGGGAAGTAAAAAGTTACTACTTTGCAAAATTAATGGCAGAAGAGAAAGCAATGGTGTAACTCAGGTTTTTAATGCAACGAGATCAGCTGAAACTCACTTGACCTGCCAGGACTGCTGACAGGCGACTGAGATGATTTCTGCCTTGTGTTTGGGCATTGCTGTCACCATCCCAGATTTTAAGTCCCTGCAGACAAATCCTGGGAATCCCAACGTTAAACATCCAGGCTCAGGCACTGCGCAGCAGATCAAGCAGATTTTAAGAAAAGACTCCTTTTTAAAAAGTTGCGGTTTTGTATAAAGTAACAAGAATTGGCAAAACTAGCTGAATGCTCCACACAGCCTTTCCAGCCTCCACGTGGGACGCTGAGGAAGCACCGGCCCTTCAGAACAAGCTGTTCTTCATCTGGCTCTGGTAACTTCAGCTCCAGCACCGCCTGGCCCAGCTCCTGCTCTGCCACCTCAAGGCAGAACAGGGCAGGGGTCACAGCCCTGCGCCGAGGGAAGGGGAGGCACCGGGCCAAGGCCCCACCCAACCAGGTGAGAGGAGCCCCAATAGGGTGCGAAGGGATCCCTGCCTGCTCCCAGCACCCTGCACCCCAGAGAGCCCCTGCTCCCAGCTCTGCACACCAGCACAAGCCACCTTTCTGTTGGTCACGGCACCTGTAGAGGTCCTGCTGCTGCCTGGTGCTGTACCCTCCTCCATCCACCCGCTGCCATATCCCCACCCCAGCTGCCCAGTGCTGTAACCCCACTGGTGCCCAGTGCCACCACCGGTGACAGCACAACCAGGCCACAGCCCCTGACCTGGCAGTCACCTGCTGGCAGCACCTGGCCCCGAGTCTGGGGGCTGGCAAAGGGACCAAAACACTCCAGGCCCACGATGCACAAGTCAGCATCACCAGAAGCTCCCATCGTGAGGGACATGACCAGGGAGGGAAGATTGCTGGACAGTTCTGGGGTCTGAGGGCAAGGAGAGGCTGAGAGGCCACAGGCAGCAGCAGTGGTGAGAGGGAACGGGACCAGAAACACATTGGTTTCAATAAACTATGCAATAAGGGAGAGGACTTTTAAAAATATATCTCTATATACTTTATATCATATAAATTATGCTCATCTTTTTGTAACGTGTCGCTATATTGTACCCGTGAAGCTCCGAGTGCCTCCGTGTGAGCGAGGTAACGATTCCATGTTTTACTTCATCTGTGTGTGAGGGAAAAACCTACTTCAGCTCACTCTAACCCACTGTAAATCAACAGATTGCCAGGACTCGGTGAAAGTCCCATCTAAAAAAAGGCATTTTTGTGAGGAACACAGAGGTGGGGGAACTGCTGCCTGGAAGTGCAAGTGACAGGATTTCCTTCAGGATAAAAGCTTGCCATGCACACACAGTACTGACCATCCCACTAATGTTTGGGAATTGGGAGTGTCACCACAAGGAGCTTAGGAAAAATGGAGTCACAGCAGGTCAAGGAATTTTCTGCTCCCCAGACCTGCAGCCAGACCCATCTCAGCATCCCTCTGTGTCCCAGCTGCTCCTAGTTCTGAGCACAGGAGCTGCCACCAGGCCAGATCAATGCAAAACAAACTGTCAACTCCTTCACCTAAACACCCCCCTCTGATCACCAAATGGCATTTGCAGTCGCTGCTGTGTGTCTGCAAAGATCCACGATGCAAAGGGCCAGCACTGCCTCCCTTTTGGCTGCTCTCCCCTGGGTAACCTTCCCCAAACCCACAGAGAGGGGACTCCAGCCAGAGAACAGCCAAGGCAAGACTGGTTTGGCTGCTGCACCCTCAATTCCTTTAACAAAGGATTCCTGGAGTGTCCTCGGTTTGGTCCTTACTTCCCAGAACTGCTCAATGCCACCACTTCTTATTTACTCAAATGAGAACAATTGTTTCCTGCCCTCTGCCACATTTCTATAAACAACCACACATTCCCTGTTTGCCTCAGCTCCTTTCACAATGCTCCAAGCACCTCCTGCTCTTTCTGAGCACAGCTGAGCCTGCAGCAGAGGTTGCAGTTCCACTGTTCCATAAACAAAAGCCTCCACAGCAGGCTCAGAAATGCCACATGGAATCCAAACCCCTGAGTCCAAATCAACACAACCTTCACCATCAGGATCTATTGGGTTGAGAACAAACCAGCTCTGGACACTCTTTAGGTTTAGCATCAGATGGCAGGAGCCCAGGGGCAAACCAGCATGCTTTATACAAGTGCTCAAGCTAAACATTCATTTCTCTGACCTTTCTCCCAGGAAACCACACACCTCCAAAGTGCTCAGCACAGCCAAGTTGTTTCTCCAACCTGCCAGAGAACTGTGTCTCCTAAACAATCCTCACAGCTCCAGAGAAAGGTTTCTGAAAAAATTCTTCTACCTGCTGCTCGCGGAGGCAACAGGCAAACGCCACCTCAGAGTGACAAGAGAAAGAAAACCAAACAGAACCACAGCCATTGTGGCCATCCAAGCATTTGTAATTCATGTAGCTGCCCTTCTCTCACCTGCAACTTCTTCATTTTTATCCTCTTCATGAGAACATTAAGTCAGTAGATTTATGGTTTTTTGGTCTAAGTTTCACTTGGGGCAGAACGGGGCCCTCCAGCAGAGAGGAGGCTCAGAGCTCCACTCCCTGTGCTTCACACACACCCTGTCCCCTCAGCGTGTCACCACAGCGTGCAGGGCTGCCAGGGGCCAGCCAGCAGCAGGAACCAGCTCAGCCAGGGATGGGGCATGGAGCAAATGCCATATTTGATGCCAGGGGCAGCTCAGTGAGCTCCCACAAACACGGCCCACGCTGGCTCCATCTCCCGTGAGCAGAGGGTCTGGCAGGGCACACAGGGGTCACGCACAAGGGCAGGTTTGCTTTCCAGAACCATCCCTGCAGTGGAGCAGTTCTGTATCTCCCGTTTCCATCAGCACCAGGTGATACAATTCCATTTTTGCACCAGCTGGGTGTATTTGGCTCGAAGGGAAGCCTCGTCCCTCCTCAGTAGTGGCACAGTCTGTTACCTTGGCTCCCTCTCTCCCCCTCCCCGAACTCCTGCTGAGTCCGTCCTTGATGTGGAGTCGAGCCCTGGGCAGGTCCCCTGTCCCACCTCACACGCTGCTGTCCTCCAGCAGGGGCTCCTTGCCCTCAGACCCCCCAGCTGGCGGGCTGTGGGGGTGGGCCTGGGCCCCCGTGCTGTGCTTCTTGTGGCTGCCTGACCTCAGGGCCAGGTTGTGTTCTGGGATGAACAGGGCCACCAGCAGCGACAGCAGCACGGAGCACGCCCCGAACAGGAAGGGTGGCCCGGGGATGATGCTGCTCTGGAGAGAGAGAGAGAGAGACAGGAATGATTCAAGCATGAGGGCAAACACAGCCCAGCAGACAGAGGGAGAAGCTGAACAGGTACCTCATCTGTAGGGTTGGCCATGTTGGGTTTGGAGGCCTTGCCCAAAGTTTCCACCTCGGCCATTTCGTTCAACTCCACGTGGAAGAGATAGAAGACAAAACCATAGAGGGCTGGCCCCAGGCCGTTACACAGCCCCCGAATTCCAGTGATCATCCCCTGCACCACACCTGGGGACAGACAGAAGAAGGGGGAAATGCCTCCAGCTTTCCAAAGAACCTTGTTTTATTCAAGGATACATATTTAGAGATATTTACAGACAAGATAAAACACTTGGATCTGGGTGTGCAGGGGGAGGGGTTTGCAGATGAGCAGCTTCACTCAGTGCCAGGTTCTACAAAAATCAGTAAGGCTGGCTTGCTGCTTTGCAGACTGAAATAAGCATGGGCACACAAAGCAACAATTTCCAATGAACTGGAATTTAATTGAGGAGTTGGAGAGGTACTGTGAGGCAGGCAAAATGCAGCAGCCTCCTCTGCCCCAAACACCCACTTCATAACTTGGGAGTTCCCCAGCAAAGCACCAGCCGTGGTCAGAGATAAGAGTGTCAATGCTGCTGTGAGTACAGAGACACTCCACAGCTGGCACAGATGTTCCTGCCATGGCCAAAAACCTGCCCCGGTGCCAGCTCAGCACCCTCAGGGATGAGCCCCCACATCAGATGGGCCCCCAGGCACTCACCCTGCTGGTCAGGGTCCGTGCTCCTCGACACCATGGCACTGATGGCTGGGAAGGTGATGCTGGACATGGCAGCCACAGCTCCTGCTGCCCACATCATCCTGGGGAGGAAGGAGGCAGCTGTGAGGAACAGCACAGCCTCAGCCTGTGCTGCAGGGAGAGAAATGTGGGCAAACCCTCACCAAGGCTGTGATCCGAATCCGTACCAGGCAAGCTGCAGGATCTGGAAGCCCAGTCCCAGGAGGATGGTGTTTTTATTTCCTATCGAGCGCATCAGAATTCCCAACACCACTGTCTGGAAAGAAAAACAGGTGTTTTCAAGGCAGGGGCAAAGAAAGAGGGCAACATCAGGAGACAAGAGGAGAGGAACCCCAGTGACCTTGATGATCCTCATGGGTCCCTCTCAATTTAAGATCATCTCTGTTTCAAAAGTCTGTGTGGCCACAGGAGTTCTGACAACTCAGCAGCCCCAAAATCAGAAATTTTGGGCATTCTTACAGCAGACTGCTCAAGCCAACACAGAAATTGCTTCTCACCTGAGCCAGTATAGAGAGAATTCCAACTACACCGATAAAGGCTGCTACAGTCTCTGAGGAAAAACCAATGACCTGTGAAAACATCAAAGAGGGACTTTTCAGGCAGATTTGTAGCAGGTGACAAGAGCCCCTCCATCAATGTCACTCATGTTTACTGAACTTGCTTCTCAGGGAGCTGCACATTAACAGCCACTGCCTCTGGGCTGCCACAGGAATCAAACAGAAGATTTTCCTCTGGCTGAAAAAATGGTTTGAAATCACTGAGCTCCCCTTCCAGTGCCTGAAGGTGGCACAGCCAGGATGGCCAGGAGACACCAGCAAGGAGCCAAGCCAAGCCCTGCCCCTGGCAATGCCCACAGAGCCGTCAGCAGGCTCACAGATTTTTCAGGAGAGCTGGAACAAATCCCTGTTTCTTACAATTTCAGCTTCACTGAGTTATTGGCCAAGAAAAGTCACTTTGGGACAGGTGACACGACTCTGATTGGATTTATAGGGCAGGATTTCCTGCACCCAGAGCTTTGCCAAAGACTGACCTGTCGCAGGTACAGGAAGAAACTGGAGTACTGGCCGGCCTCGGGAAGGTAGGAGAGAAAGACGGTGATGCAGATGAGCAGCACTGTGGAGTCCTGACCCACCTTCCTCAAGGACTGCAGGGAAAGGGGTGGGGAACAAGAAAGAATGTTTTTAAATTTGACTTAATATCACTGAAAAAATCTCCAGGTACAAAGCCAGCCAAAACCAAGGGCTTAACACCTTAAAAATCAGCAGGACTAAAGCAAACCCTGAGCATTACCAGCACACAGGCTCACTCACAGCAAAGGGGTCAGCTTGTTCCCAGGAGATTGGGGCTCCCCAGGAGACTGGGCGCATCTCTTCGGGCAGGGACTCGGGCACAGCCAGCAGGATGAAGCCAATGTCCAGCAGAGCAACCCCTGAGGCCAGCACAACCACCAAGGTGTCACCGTAGGCCTGGGAGAGGTACGCGCCGATGGCCGGGCTGGTGACCAGGCTGGCAGCAAACGTGGCTGATACCTGCAAGCAGAAAAACTCCCTACAGAATTCTTCCTAGAGAAGAATTCCATTTCCTCCTCCCCAGTGAGCCAGGGGAATTCCTCCTGGCATCTTTGTTGGAGAGGTAAACAAGAATTCACAGGGACTCCTGTGCAGAGACAGATTCTCTTGGTGCACCAAATCTAAGTTCTAGCAAAGGGAAATCAATTCCCTAGCAATTCCCATATGGTGCTGTCAGTAAAGGTACAGGAGGGGCAGGATCACACCCAGCATCACAGGCTCCCCTTCCCTGCTGTGGAAAAGGGAAGGGCCAGGCTGGTTTATACAACACAGCCAGCACTCAGAGTGGGCAGAGATTGGCCTCCCCCTCAGAGGTAAATCCCAAACAGAAGGACAGGGACTGTCTATGATCAGTCAATAAATCTCCCACCTTAATTTTATATTTCTCCCAAAGCCCCAAATATTTCTTTCAAGAGGCAGGGCAGTGACTCAGCTCCTCACCAGGCCATAGGCCGTGCTGCGCTCATGCTCCTGCGTGATATCGGCAACGTAGGCAAAAATCACGGAAAAGGTGACGGCAAACACTCCAGACATGGAAATGACAGCAAAGTACCACCTGCAAGAGCACAAGGCACACTTAGAGAGCAGCCTCACCACAGTCCACAGCTGCTGAAACAGAGTCTCTCCCTTGTTTTCCCTTCAGTCCATCCTGTTCCAGGGCACCAGAACAGGAACATGGAGCCTTGGTCTGGACACCCCTGAATTTTTATCACTTGTTTTCCCTAACAGAAATAATGCACTGAGCTGGGGAACAAGCACAGAGGACAGACCAAGCCTTTATTCCCAGCTGAACCCTCCAGAACCAGACAAGTCAGTCTCTAGGCTGAGCATCCTCCTCCATTCTTGAGGTGGATGAGACTCTTCCACCTCATCCTGAAACCAGCACCTGCAAACCCTCCTCCTCCAGCCTCCCACTGCTCCCCCTCCTCAGAGCCCTGGGGCTGCACTGAGGGTGAACTCACCACGGGCTGATCTTCATCAGGGGAATTGGTGCACACGTGAAGAAGACAGTGAGAAGGAGGAAGGATTTCCTGCCCCAGACGTCAGAGAGAGCACCAATCAGCGGGGCACTTAGGAAAGAGAGCAGACCCTGGGATGGACAGACAGAGCAGAGGACACAGAAACCCCTCAGTGAGAGCTTTCAACAACATCAGGAGGAGACAACCCATTCCTGATTGCTCTGTTACAGCACAGCTATTTATTAATCTCCCCACACCCTTTTAGGGAGGGAAAAACAAATCCTCGGCCAGCAAGGCCCCACTGAGCACTCCTGCACCCTGCAGGGCTCTGCTGTGGGCACCCAGACAGCCCTGCCAGGACCTGGAGAGCTGCTGGCACAGCTCCACCACGGCAACAGCTGCTGCAGCTCTGGGGAAAGCTTTCTCTTGCAGGTGGAGACAGGACAGACACCATGAGAAGCCAGGGCCATTAAGCACAAATAAAATCATTCAAGGCCTTTGCATGTCTCCCAAGCCCGAGGCAGGCAGGGCAGAGCCTTTCAGTGCCCACAAACCCACCTGGGGCTGTTTTCCAGGATCCTCCAGCCAGAGGCAGCCAAGAACTGTCTGTGCCCCAGCCAGAACACAGGACCATTGCCTGTTCACAGCTGCTGCCTGCAGTTCTGCTCTGGGGATGCTGCTCCAGTGCAAGGAGCTCCCCAGCCCCACAGCACATTCCACCTCCTGCCTGGGGCTCACTGAGGCTTCAGCTTCTGTCACTAACAAGTTTAGATGTCACTGATTTGTCACTGTTGTGCTCCAGAGGATGGGCACAGGGCTGACCTCATGCTGATGAGATTATTTCCAGCTGGAACACACAGCTGCTGTAACTCCAGCCCCGTGCTGACAGGCAGCACAGTGTCACTCCTGCTCACAGGAGTGACAAAAATCAGCTGCACAAGCTGCCCCACATCCCTGCCCTTCCTTCTGCATCAGGTTTGCCAGAGCCCCCTCAAACTGGCCAAATATTGGCCAACACCAGCAAATTATACAGATAATAATGGCTTGTCCTTCTTGCACCCATGGCAGATTTAAAGGAAATCCTGGAAGGAATATTCCTTACCTTGACTCCATGGATCAGACCATTCATCAGGAAGGTGTGCTGAGGAAAAGTCTGGTGCAAGACCTGGAGGGAAGACAAACCAAAACCAAATGGTAAAGTCAGAGCTAGCAACTTCTGCAAAATTTCCATAAGCATCTGCCAGCCAGAGGAGTGGAAGGGCACAATCCAGGGAAAAGGAGAAATACCCTGCCAACAATGCCTCCACGTGAGGAGCTCTGCCTGCCCTTTCCAGCATGGCAAACCACTGTCTTTGAGACTTTCCTGGTCTATAAATTATTCCAGCACGCCTGGGTGAGGCTCAGAGAGCCCTTCCCCACCACCTGAACCCCTCTGGTTTTACTTTATGTCACCACATCACTTCTCTGCAGGTCCCTTTGTGCTGTCTGTATGTTTAATTTGCATTTTATATTACCAGACTAATAAGTCTAAATGGCTTTTTTTTTGCATAACCAAAGACTCCTTTTCCACAGCTCCCCAGGGAAAGGCTGTGCCAAGACCTCAACTCTCAGGAGAGCTGCCATGGACACACACGGACAACTCTCATGGACACGCACTCACCGTCAGCATCGGCGTGGTCAGCAGCCCCCAGGCAAAGAACTCCAGGAAAATCACCACCACGGCGTGGTACACGCTGGGCTCGCCGATCCCCTGGCGCTGCAAAACAGAGCAAAAACCTTTCAGCAGCCTCGTCCTGCATCCCTCACACCGCCGGGCGGGACCCCGGGCACGGCGAGGGCAGCGGGAGCGGCTGCTCGGAAACGCGCACGGACAGCCCGGGGCGCTCAAATCCCACCCCAGCAGCGCCGGGGGATGGATCCCTGCCCGGGCCGCCGCCGTTCTGCTGCCCCGGACCGGGGAGAGCGGCACAGACCCGGCGGGAGCAGCGCTCAGCCCCGGGATCACCGGGATACAGCGGCCATCCATCCCCGGGATCACCGGGCTC
>WEZZ01004095.1:98801-113822 GCA_013400585.1 Chloropsis cyanopogon
CGCGGCGGAGGGGCCGGAGCGGGGCGTGAGGGGCTGCGGGGCCGCGGGCGGAGGGCTGGGGTGGGAAGGCCCGGGGGCAGAGCGGGCCGGGAGCCCCGGGACTACCCGGGGAAGTGGAACCCAGCAGCGGTTTGGGGTCGCTGGAGCCGGGGTCGGGGTGTGGGGTGTTGGAAGGGACTCTCAGGTGGGAGGTGACCTGAGCAGTGGGGAGCACGGAGCTCAGGGTCCCGGGAATGGCAGAGGGCTGGGGAATGTGTCGGGAATGGTTGGTTTGGGTGGCCAGGATGGCTCTCACCACCTTGCCTAGGGGCCAGAAGGCAAGGGAAGCCAGGTGGGGACTCCCCCTGCCTCCCCAATTGCCATGTCGTGTTTGCCTTGGTGTCTTGTGCTGAAACGTTTCTGCCATTCCTCTGTCACTTCGAGCTGGTGATGCCATTGCCCAGCGAGCCTTGCCATGTCCCTCAAACATCCTTGACCTGCTGTAATGGTTGTGGTGACACATGCACACTTCATTTCTGTGGCATGACCCTCATGGTGACCACAACACGGAACAAGGGTGCTGGGAAGGCTTTGGGGTGCTCTGTGGCAGGATCTCGGATCCCCCTTGGCTGTGACAGCATCTTGTCCGAGGGCAGGGCTTCTCTTCCAGGGTGTTTCAGTGTTCTGCACGAGGAAGGTGCTGCCTGGCCCGTTTGCCCACCCACCATGCTTTGGCCTTTGGTGGGACACCGAGGCTGTTGCATTCACTTGTGCCAGAGTGTTATTGGGGCACATTGTTGGGCCAGAACGCTGCCTGGGCACCCTGAGGGCTGTGGCTCGGAGAGGTCTGTCCAGGGGACATCCAGGACCTGTCATTGTCCCTTGGATGAGGTTTACCTGTGGAGCAGCTCTGCTGTGACCCTGGGGCCCTGATCCTCCTGAGCAGTGCAGGAGGTGGTCCCTGTGTTGTGTCATCTGTTCATTCTTTGGTCTTTCAGAGACAAAACTTGCAGGACAAATCTGTTTCCATCCCTGCTGCTTCCCTCTGGCTACAGCTGGAGTTTGTGGAAAATGGCCCCATGGCCAAGGAGCGTGCACAAGGAAGAGGAAGCAGCTTCTCACTGAATCTGAAATATGGCTCAGGAAACTATGTTAGTTATTGAAGAGTCACACTGGAAAGGGGAATTTCTTCTTTTTTCCTCACTTTTTTGCAGGAGTGATTTCAGTCTGGAAGGTTTTCTCCGGGTAGACACAATTGGCCTCACGCTGGGAAACGACTTTGTCAGGGCAGAAAGCTCAGACTCTGCCTGTGTTCCCTAAGTGATGGCTGAGCTTCATTCCATGTGCTCAAAACCTTGAGTCCACACCTAAGGAGGGAGTGCAGGAGTCACCCAGAAATACAAACATGAGAGGGAGTAGTTGACCAACCTCGGTGTAACTTCAGAGAGGAAGGTTACTCTTACGCCTGAGCAGCAGAAGCTGGCAGGAGGAAAGCAGTGCTGGGGGTGGTCAAGTGAGATTAAAGGAACTTAATCTCCCTTTTTGCCCCCCAAGATTAAATTCTCCATGGGGATAGCGAATTTCCAGCATCACAGAGCTCTGGGAGAATAGCTGGAGAATAACTCATGGGATCCCTCAGCAGCAGCAAGAGCAGTGTCACCTGGCCCAGAGCTGTTCTCTGTGTCTCTGGTGTGTGCCATGCTCTTGCATTTCTGCTCCTGTGTGATGTTTGGGTTTGAAGGGCCAGGCTGCACCTACCTCACCTTCAGGTAACTCCACATCCCATGGCATTGGTAATCAGGGCAATCAGAAATATTCTGCCATCAGTTGCATTTTTAAGCCAGGCCTGCCTTTCTCTTCTATTCCTTTGACTCTTGTTGCTGTGCTCTTCTGGATTTGTGAGTGGTCTGAGGGGTTGTTCTGTTCCACGTGTGTTCAGATCTGGGCGTGGAATGGGCCGTTTGCTTTGTCTGTCACTTGGTTTTTGTTTCCTCAGCCCCAGCAGAGCAGTGCTGGTCGTTCCGTGGTGCCTCCAGCATTGCCATTGCTCTGGGGCTCTGTCACTGCTCTGGAGAACTAAACTCTTGATTAGTTATGGAATTGTCACGCTGTTGTAGTGGCCAATCCTCCTGCTCTCAGCACCTGGTTATTTACAGGAGATCTCATTGTTCCTGAAGTGTTCTTGAGACCTTTTCAAGCCAGCCCATCCACGCCAGCAGCTCCAATCTTTGTTTTCAGAGCCCTTATTGATCCCCAGGCAAGGAGGTGCCACTGACCTACAGCTCATTGCCTGAGCAAAGTGAGTTCTGCAGGTTGTCCAGGACCTGGAGGGAGTGAGGGCAGACCACACCTTTCCATGAAACCACACTTGATTCTTGGAAGGATTTATCCAAGAGGGTTTTGTGCCTGGTCACATTCCAGCAAAGCCCAACAGAGGCACACTGGGACTTGCCCCACTTAGAGAGCCATTCCCCAGTATGACCATCCTCAGAATGGAGTCTGTCCCCTTCTCCTTCCATCATCCCATGACTTCTCCCTTCTCTTTTCGTGTGCATGGTTGCAGGGCTCTGTGTGGAGCCAGAGTGGTCTCTTGGGGGGTGGTGGACTGGAGGGATCTTCTTTGTTATTATGAAATTTCCAGTCTTTATGCTGCTAGCTGAAGGAATTTACTCAGAACCCACAGTCTCTGGTGGCTTTTTTTGGTGAATACTTTGTTGTTAGAGGATAGATTTTAATGTGAAGCTATACTGTGTTTTCTTAAATAAATTGTGAGAGGCTCCTGTGGAAGGCTGTGAATGTCCTGGCTCCAGCTGAGTAAGTGAGGAGTGATGGTGCCCAGCTGAGATTGCTGATGGCTGAGTATCCTACAGAGATGCCACTGGGAGCTGGGGGATGACTCTGGGATTTTCTTCTGCAGTCAGGTGCTGTCAGTCACCCAAAAACTTTGGTTGTTTACCTGTTTGCTCCCTGCCTGGGCTGAACTTGATGAACAGCACTTCCATGCCCAGCAGCCTGAGGAGCAGCAGATGTTCTGTCTGGGTTGTTTTCCTCAGCCCGTGCTGCTGCCTGAACTTGTGACCGAGCACCAAATGCCTCCCTGCAGGTGCCTGTCCTCGGGCTCTGCCTGGCCCAGCCTCTCCCCCCTCACCTGTGCCACCCATGGTCCCACCAGGCTCCTTCCCTGCCTGCTCAGATGTTCCTTTGCTCGTGCCCCTGAGCTCCTGGGTGCAGGAGAAGCCAGGGTGTTGTGGCTGGCTGCTCTCCAAAGGGTCAGTCCCTAAAAATGCTGTGCTCAGACACAATTTGTTTGTTTGGAATGACAGCTGAGGGTCCAGGTCCTTCTTCTAAGTGAAGATGTAAACCACGAAGGTCTGAGGTCTCAAACTGGTGGGGGGATAAGGAGTGAGTGGAGTGCTGGAGGTAAAATAGATGGAATGGAAGCCCATGGCCTGAGGGGAGGCTGAGGAGGCCAGGCAGAACTGTTCAGGACCCCCGAGGAACCCTTCTGAGCAGCACAGCTCCTAACACTGCCCTCTGGGAGCTGGGGTAACTTTTGCTTTGAACTGAAATGAATTGCATTTGCTGCTGGGGTGCAGTGGGTGGAAGGGTGGTGTGTTTTTAAGGAGAGCTGTCTCAGCCATGTTTTTCTCTTTCCTGAAGGCCTCTGTTGGCCGGCAGAGCCCGAGGGTGGTCGCATACCCAGCCCGTGGCCTATGTCCTGGAGAGCCCGCCCTCCAGAGCGCAGCAGGTACCTCAAGGCTCCCCTCCCTCTGTCTGTAGGTCTGCTTTCCAGAGGAAACAAACTTACTGTGATCACTGCCCTTCTCCTTCCAACATCTCCCCACCTGCTGGTTGATTCTCATGCTGTTTGACAGAGGAGGAAAGGCCTAAAGATGCCAAAGCTCCTACAGGTGTCCATTTGGCCGTTCCTTAGTAAGGGGTGATTAGCCTAAAAATGCCCCCAGGTGAAGGAAAGGCTGCAGGGTGTGCACACATGTTGTGACACCGGGGAATCCAGGGAGGAGTGAGATACAAATACTCAGAAAAGCTTCAGATTCAGCTTCCAGTCAGCTGTGGGACTCAAATGTGCACAGAACCAGGCTTTGTGCTGGTGAAGTGACTGCTGCCAGTTGTGATCTCTGTTCCCCTCTCTTCTGCCTAATCTCTTCCTCTGGCTTATCATATCTGCACACACACAAGAAGGGATCATCCCTGGCTTTGTTGCATCTCAATATCTGGTCCATGGTGGTGCTAGTGTCCAACTTCTTCTGGTCCCTGCAGTTGTGTCAATGGGCTCAGCTGATCATCGACTGAACCTGGCAGAGATCCTTTCCCAGAACTACGGTGTGAGGGAAGAAAGGGAGGAAGATGATACTCAGGAGAAGCAGAAATCTTTAGAAGAGCTGGAGAAGAGTTTCAGTGCCTCTCAGGTAAAGGCAGCAGGGGAGGGGAAGGGAAATTACCTGGAGGATTTGCTTCTTTGCTGTGTGAAGCCCTGACTTCAGCTGTGGGTGGTCCCATGGAGACCTCAGTGGAACACAAACTGTTCTTGGTGACAGGGAGTGTCTCTTCAGGCCAGGCACAAGACTGGTACAGGGATTTGCTCCTCCGCTCCCTCTGCTTAAATACAGTTGTGCTGTCTGGCATCTTTCACCTGTTGGAAATCTGGAATAAAAGATAAATGTATTTTAAAAATGCCCTAGACTAAATGGCTTTGGGGTGAAAGTTCCTGGCTTTTCCATACCTTTGAGAGGGACAGGTTACAGTGGGTCCCAACAGTGCCACCTGAGGCTGCTCAGAGCTTCCAGAGGAGCAGAGTTGCCCTGACTGCCTCTGCCTGTCTGTGTTCCAGCTGGTGTGGTGCTCTTGTGGTTGTTCTCTTCCTGATGCAGCTTTGTCCTCCTCTTGCTCAGAGCAGTGAAATGCCATTTGAGGAGCTGCTCGCACTGTATGGCTATGAGGCATCTGATCCCATCTCGGAGCAGGACAGCGAGAGCAATGACATCACTCCCAACCTCCCTGATATGACTCTGGACAAGGTGAGAGCAGCTCTCTGCACATCTGCTTGAGGTTCCCCCATTTCAGAGGGGTTGGAAGGGGCCTGCCTGGTTCTGGTGTCCCAGTGAGGAACACGAGGTGCAGAAACATGAGTGTCAAGTGTTTAGAGGAGAAGGGAGAAAGGATATCTGTTTCAAAACATAAAAACTCTGTGTGGAACTTTGGTTACAAGTATTTACACATCGATGTGGGTGAGTGAAGAGCCAGGTAAAGTTTGTATCTTCAAAGTTTATGTGAAGCCATGGCTCCTCCTGTTCTAGCTCAAGTCTGTAGAAAGTGGGGGTTTTTGGGGTTGGGGTTTTTTTTCTTTCTTCCTCCTTCAAGATCTTTGAGATATTTGCAGTGAGTGGAGCTCTGCAGGAAGGGGTGCTTGCTCATCCTGTCTGGATTCCATAGGAAGCCACTCATGACACTTGTTAAAGTGCTTCTAGGGAAAATAGTCTGGGTTTGGTGGGAGTGTGAGAGAGAATCTGTCTTTGGACAAGCTGTGGGAGGGTGAACAGATCTGTGGATGTGGCCACTGTTGGCCAAAAATGTTTTTACTCTAGGCCTCACTTCCCCCTCGTGTATTTTTTTTAATTTAAAAATATTTTTCACTTTCTTGTTGTTGTTAAAAGGAACAAATAGCGAAGGATTTGCTTTCAGGGGAAGAAGAGGAGGAGACACAATCTTCAGCTGACGATCTGACTCCATCCGTCACGTCCCACGATGCATCGGACTTATTCCCAAACCAGCCTGGCTGTATGTGTCACTAGTTCCTAAGTAGCTGCTGTTCACTTTTACATATGATGTGCAGGGGAGGGTGAGAATGGTTCTCTTAATTTTGTCAGTCTCCTGACATCAGATTTTCCACTTTTCCTCCTAGGGACTGTCTGCATGGCAGAGGCGTTACCGGGCTTTGGGTAGGACAGGACAGAGCGTTGATGAGCAGTGGGATGAGGGGAGAATTTTCTTGAACTGTAACTCAGAATACTCAGAGAGTGGGAATTGTTTTGCTGCCTGCTGAAATTGCAGTCGGAAAGATCAGTACCTCATCTGACATCTCTACAAGCGAATAAATTCAGTAGTAGTAATGGAGTGATGTGTTGTGGCAGTTCCTAAATATTGGAATATGTGGGAAGCCAAAGCACGTGACAGGGACTCAGCATGAAGTGATGTTACTTCTTCTGGTGTCTTGCAATCTTAAGGAGTCTGAGCTCCCCAGGTTGGCCATCCATGTGGCAAGCGTCCAAATTCTTTTACTTAAAGTGAGAAAATTAAAATACAGGTAAGTTGTCACTGCAGACCATGCTGAAAGGGACTTTAGGACAGAAAATGCAGGGAAGGAGAGGGAACGTAAAGGAATAGAATAAAAAATTCGTAACTGCTGATCTTTTCCTTTCCCACAAAGCAAACAACTTCCTTGCTGATGAAGACAAAGAGCCATGTTCATCACCATGTGCTTCCTCCATGGCTGAGGACTCAGAGGTGGATTCCATCCCATCCAACGAGTGTAAGAAGGTAAATGACCTGGGTGCCTTGGGAAGGGGGACTCCTGACTTTGAAAAATGCATGACACCAAAGCACTGTGTTATTTCCCCAACTGGCTTCTTGATGCCTTGCATTTTGTGGATGGCAGTGGCATTTTTGGGTTACAAGAGGGGTTTTTAATACAATCTTGAAATTATCTTCTGTGTTAGATAAGGGAAGTCTGTTGTGCCTTGGTAAATAAAATCTGCAGCCTGTAGCCCTATAAAGGTGAAATGCAGTATTCTCAGCAGGATTTTCTGAGGGGGAATCATCTTTCTAAAGAGAGGAGCAGGCTTCCAAATTCACCCTGGCTGTGAAGGTTGCAGGAGAATCTCTGCATTGCTTTATTTCCAACTTTAGCTGCTTGCCATAGATCCTTTACATTAAAACTATGTAAATGCTGAAGCTCCCCACAGTATCATCTGGCTGGTAGTAAATCTTCTTAGTTACCCTATAAAATAGTCAGGGCTCACTAGGAATAATAGTGACAGAGGGGGCTACCAGTAAATAAATCAGCCTTGTCGTGGTGTAGTCCCTAAATCATGAAGTACAGCCTGCATGGAGCATTTCCCATTTCAATTTTCTCACCTCTCTGTCGTGGGATTTCAGGAGATCATGGTTGGACCTCAGTACCAGGCCACTGTTCCCATCCTCCGCTTAAACAGGCACAGGCAAAAAGGTAAGGCAGCCTCTTCTGGGTGCCCAGTTTGGGTGTAGGGCTGCTGGCAGGGGCGTCTGGTGGGCTCTGGTCACCAGTCCTGCTCTGGATCTCCAGGCTTGGCAGCTTTCAGTGCTGACATTGAGATTTGCTGAAATGAGTTGATAGGGCTGGGAGCACAGGTACAGAATTGGTGAAGCTCACTGAGAACTGGGTTGGTGTGAAGGTTTGCAGGAGGGGTCTCAGCTGTAGCCAAAGGGAAGGAGCACCCATCTGGGGATGCTCTGATTTATTCTCTCTGATGTCTTCCTTAAGTAGTGAGTTAGTGTCGTTCAGTGCTCCCTGGGGTTGATCTGTTTCTGGTTTTGTGATGTCTGCAGAGTAGAGAGGTGCCTTGATTTGCAGATTGTGTCCAATAATGAGTGCATTATGAGCGCCAGCTTGTTGAGCTTCTGGACAAGAAAGCTAAAACAGTCTTTATTTGCCAGGATTAATTAATCAAAACAGCAATCTTTGAGAATATGATAACAAAACTCTGTCAGCCAACCTTTCTGAAACAATGGAAGCAAGCTGAGCCCGTGCCAAAGGCCCTAAAAGAGATATAAAGAGCTTATCTGCCTCCAGAATCAGGAGGGAAAATGCAGTGCCTTGAGAGATGTTTGTCATCCCTAGTGCCGAGTTGGAGCACCAAGCAAAGATTTCCTCCCTCCTGTCTCCCCCGTGCATGTCCGTGCAGCCCACTTCTCACAAAGCAGCAGAATTCTCTGTTTGATTATCTTATTTCAGTGCTTTTTCTGTTAGCCTATGAGAATGAAGATCAGCTGCTTTGGGACCCAAACATCCTCCCTGAGAGGGAGGTGGAAGAGTTCCTGTACCGTGCCGTGAGGCGGCAGTGGGACGAGCTGTCCGGCAGCAGCCTGCCCGAGGGAGAGGTGGTCAAGGACAACGAGCAGGTGAGCTCAGGGCCTCCTGCAGCCCTCACAGACCCACGTGGTGCTGCCCCAGCAGTGCCACATTCCCTACAGAGGTCAGAATGAGGTCACACTCCAGTGATCCTCGTGGATAAGTGAGGGTGTGTGCCCAGCTGCGGTCTGGGGAGGTTGGTTACCCTCCCGTTGGGAAGATTGGAAAAGTCAGCTGATCAACCATTTCAGAGCAGCTGTGTTTACTTCAGGCTAGCCAGGTTAGATTCTGGTGAGACTGCATCTGTTGAGTCCCAGGGTTTGTAATAATCCAATGCCTTAAAAAGTTTGGTAATCTCTGCTGGTGGTCAAGCTGGGGTTAGCAGCAAGGTGGCTCCTGGGAAACAGAAGTTTTGTGAGACCAATGTGAGTCATGAGCGGGCTGGTTTGTGGTCTGTTGCTCAGGTATGTGCTGTGAGTGATTTCCTTCTGTTTCCCAGGCTTTGTATGAGCTGGTGAAATGCAACTTCAATGCAGAAGAGGCACTGCGGAGGCTACGGTTCAACGTGAAGGTTATCAGAGGTGAGGACCCCCCTTATTTGGGCTCATCGAGCCACATGCAACCCTTTCTAGATTCTGCACATCTCCTCCAACTCTTTTCTTTCTGCCACAGATGAGCTTTGTGCCTGGAGCGAGGAAGAATGTAGAAATTTTGAACATGGCTTTAGGGTCCATGGGAAAAACTTTCACCTTATCCAAGCCAACAAGGTAAGGCTGCTCCCCCCAGGTCAGGAGCAGGGGAAGGAGGCAGGTGCTTGGGCACCAGAGGTGTGCTTTGGGCCTCGGCTGACACAGGGAGTTCAGGATGGCCGAGTTCCAATCCCAGGCTTTGTGTTGACTCATGCCAGCAGGTGATGGGCTGTTCACTGCCCTGCTCTGCCTTATTTTCCAGGTGGGAGAAGTCACAAACACCACTGACCTGCATGAGTGATGTCAGTTAATTACTGATTAGCCCTTTCTGGAGTCTCAAAAGTTCTTTCCAAACTCTCAGCCCTTGCAGTACTTCTGTGAATGAGTGAGTTGAGCATGTGGATGTTTCGTAAAGTCCCCTGGGGTCCTCTAGAATGGCAGATGCTGTTGTAGGGAGAGCTGGGCCCCGGGACATGCTGCTGTGCTGGGAGTTGGCAGAACCAGAGAGTCCAGTTCTACCACTGGTTAATTGTAGGCATGTTGACGCTGGCCAGTGACAATGGATGCAGGTTTGCTCTCTCTGCTAAGTGTGCTGCTGCTGGAAGCACAGGAAAGTCCTGCACGAGTGTGTGTGGCCCACACGGGTCTGTGACAGCAGCTGTGTGCTGTGGGGAGTTCTTTCTCTGGCCACCTCGGAAACCTCAGTACGTGCTTCTGTTCTGCAGCAATGTGTCCATAGCAATGTAAATCACTGTAATGCACTTGGAATTTTCTGTGCTGGTTAAATGGGAAAATAGCTCCTTGCTCCAGGAGATGCACCTGGCTGGATGGGGGTGGCTCTCCTGACTGGGGTGTCTCTCCTCAGGTCCGCACCCGGTCGGTGGGCGAGTGCGTGGAGTATTACTACATGTGGAAAAAATCAGAGCGCTATGACTACTTCACTCAGCAGACTCGTCTAGGAAGGAAGAAGTACGTCCTCCACCCTGGAGCCACGTGCGTGGAATATTCTCACACTAAAATTAGTAATATTAACCTCCCAGTGAAGATTCCTGCTGCAAAGCACCTCCGCTTAACAGACTGCGCTTTCTTCTCCAGAAGGTTTCTGGGGTGGGAGGATGGAGGGATGCACGGGGTGTTCTCAGAGCACAAACACTCAGCTGGTGTGGGGAGGGAAGATAAAAGAACTGCTTGTGTGGACTTTCTTGTCCTTCTCTGTGTGTTGGAAGTAGTTTTGTTTCAGACAAATGCATCCACAAAAGGCTGGAGACAGAGATTCAGAGCTGACTTCGGTGAAAGAACTCAGTTTGATGAGGTTTTGGGAAGGGAGCTTTTTAAATTCAGAAATGCACTTATTTCTGGTGGTTTGGAACCTGAATTCATTTCCCTTTGAGGCAAATTCTTCCCTTTGAAATGTAGGCTAATTACAGAAGGTACTTTTCAAAATACACCTTTTCAAAAAGGTTGAAACGGAAATCTCTTAATATGTCAAAATGAAATATTGAAGCTGAATCAATTAAAAACATCAGATGAAGGCTTAGATTTTTTTTTTTTTTTTAAATTCTGATGCAAGACAGGAAAATACCTGAAATCTTAAATCTTCCCAGGGTGGGAGAAGATGTTCTCATCACTTGCTTTTTGCTGGCACATTAAGGACCCACCGCAGTCATTCCATGAAACTGGGTGTTCCCTGAGTGTTTGACCGTGTATTTATTTCCCTTTGGAACAGGCTGAGGCTCACAGAACTGGGGGCAGAGCTCTTTAGGAAGCTGGAGAGCCCAATTTGGTTTATCATGGGCTGGTCTTGGCCACAGTGTTACCTGAGATCACCTCCTCAGGGCAGAGTCTGAATCAGGGATGGACATTCATTGTAGTGATGTCTCTACAGTCCCATTGCTTTGTTTGTTGATGGGTTTTAATCTCAGTCACCCTTTCTCCTGCCTGCATCTCTCTGCTTAGCAGGTGGTGGCAAGGCTCTCTCTCTTTCCCCACAGGGATTTCACTGACAATGACCTGGATGGGGTTGAAGTGGAGAACACGAGTCGTTCTCGGAGCTCCCCACCAATTCCCTCTGCAGCTGGCTGCCTGGATGCTCACTTTGGTCAAGATCAGATAGCAATTGAGAGCACAGGTAATTCCTTTTTGTCTGTCTGCCATGGAGTTTTGGTGTCAGCAGAGGAGTCTTGTCTGTCTCTGCATTGACCAGAGGTGACTATAAAACAGTTGTTCCTGTGTTGGGCTTGGAGGGGTGGCCTAGGTCATTCCCAAAACAAAAGGATTATGCACTGGGCACCTGAATGAGGTGCTTCCAAAGCACTGACACAGGCAGCTCCTCCAGAGGCTGGGTTAAGGCCCCAGAAGTCAGGTGCAAGCTGCTTTCACACAGAGCTGGTTGTGAGAAGATCTGCAGGGTGCCCCCCATGGGTTCATTCCCTCACTGTCCTACTGCAGATGAAGGCTTTGTGTGGGCAGCTCCCAGGGGTTGCTGGCACGAGGGGATAGGATTTAGGGCTTGGCTTATCTTGCAGTGTGTCTGTGAGGTTTCCTTTAATTTCCATAGAAACACTGATGGCCTCCCATCTGCTGTCGGCATCTTGCCTTGCTTCTGATCTCGGTTGCTGTAACAAAGAAACACTTGTGCCATCAAACAAAAAATACTGTTGGCATTAGGTGGGACTCACCTGGGTGTTTGGGCACTGTGGACTCACTGTGGTTTTCTCTCCCTTGCTGTGTCCCCCTGGCTGTGCCCACCTGAGCAGAGCCCCTGAGCGTGGAGAGCACAGCCTGCAGCCTGGGCAGCATCAGCGAGTCGGGGCAGGGCTACGAGTGCAGCACCCCCTCGGAGACAAACTGCTCCTTTGACCCCTCAGAGGATCCCTCCTCGGGGGCTGTCCCTGTGCCCTGCCCACGCCACACTGCCACCCCCTCCGAGCCGGAGCTCTTCGCTTTGCCGCCCGCGGGACCAGGACTGGCAGAGAAGCGGGAGACCTTGCAGAACTCTGGTGAGACAATAACCATGGACTTCACTCTCCCTGCAGACATTAACGAGGGGTTGCCTTTAATTGCTGGCCCCGTGGATTTGGACAGAGACCCTGAGGCAGTGGTGGCCCCTGCGCAAGTGTCCTTATCGGTCACAGATTTCGGTCTCATTGGCATCGGAGATGTAAATACTTTCCTGACTGCTCATCAGGCTTGCCCAGCGCCTGTGGCTCGGTCAGAGCCTCTGTCACAGTGAGAGTCTCCAGTCACAAATTTGTCACAGACCCAGCAAGGACTTTGACCTGACTGAGTGAAATTCTGGAACTTCCACTGTCCTGTAGGGACAGTTTGGAGCTGTTGGTCGGAATCCGTCTTTCCATCCTCCTTGATCCAAGGCTACAGTGAAACCAAACACCTTTCTGCTCCAGTGTATCCTGACACAATTGTGCAAAGTGGTGGCTGGCTGTCCTGAGTGGGGAGCTCCATCACCCCCTCCTACACTGACCATGTGTCACCCCGGGTGATGCCAGTCCGCTCAGAGTCCCTGCCTCGGGACAGGGGACGTGTCCCTTGGCCCCAGCGGGACAGGCTGGGGGCAGAGGTGCTTGGAGAAGAGGGATGTGTCACCATCATGGTGAGGGTGCAGTCTGGGGGTCTGAGAGCTCGGGAGGGCTGCAGGGCAGTTCCCTGCAGAGGTGGGCACGGCGATGCCAGGGGAGGCTGGCGGGTCTTGGCCCCTCTCCCACGGGCAGTGTGCTGCAGTAGGAGCTGCTCACCCTGTCCTTCTCCCAGCAGCCATGGCTCATGACAGGCAGGCACACAGCTGCTTCCCCCTCCAGCAGCTGCAGGTGGGACCTGGCCTGGCCCAGCCCTTGGGCAGAAGTGTCAGGTTTTGGAAAGGGATGCTGTGTGTGCAGCAGCATCGTGTGCACTCGAGTTCCTCTCGCCTTCCTGTGCAGTGCTGGGCCAGGGAGAACTTCTGTGGGGAGTAACAGGAGTCTCTGGACTCACAGAGTGATGCTGGCCCAGAGCTGTGGTGCTGCTGCTGGCAGGGGATGAGCTGGTCTTCTCTGAGCTGAAGTGCCAGAGGGTAGAATGCAGGTGAAAACATCTGTAACTTCCCAGTTTGTTCCAACCATTTGTCAGCAGAGGGAGGAGGTTGTTTAGCTCCCAGAATGCCTGGGATATGGGTGCTAGCACAGTCCCAAGCAGGGGAGCACAGCATCCCTGGGCATCTCTGCCCCTCCCTGTGCCACAGAACAGGCTGTTCTGAGAGCAAAGTGTGTCTTTCTGCCATGTTCAGGGAGGTGCCAGGTGCTGTGCAGAGCCACGGGAGCCTGTCCTTGGGTGTGCTGGAGACCAAAGCTGCTTCACTTCCCAGGTGTGTTCCAGGTCTGGGATTGGCTCCATGTGTTCTCATTCCCCTTTTCCCATCCACTCACCTGCTGGGCGAGGCTCTGGTGCTGACAGTCCTTTCCTCCAGCTGTGCTCTGCAGCTGGGAAGGGGCTTGGGTTGAGGGTTTTGGTAGAGGCCTTGGGGCTGTGATTGTGCTCTTGGCTCTGCTGCCAGTGGATTTGACAGGTACCTAAAGCCACGAGCCCTCATCCTCCTTTTAGCTGGCCCTGGGAAGTTGTGCCCAGCCCTGGAGCAGGAGCACGGAGACAGCATCAAACAGTCCCATGGGATGGCAGGATTAGACCTGGTCTCACCTCCTAAGGCCCAGACCTGGTTTGTGTGCTTTAGCAGGGGTTTGCTTCAGTAGAGGCCTCCCGTCGGAGGTGCAGAGCCCCAGGCACGGCAGCTGCCCTCACCTGGCGTGGCTTTGGCAGCCAGATGTGCTGAGCAGAGGCCTCCCGTCCCCTTCAGCTGCTCAGGCTGGTGGCAACAGAAAGCAAACACGAGTGGCTGCTCCACAGTGGAAGTGCCCAGGCTGGGATTCCCTTTCTGGGGTGAGAGGAAGCTCCTTGGCTGAAGGGAGAAGAGGAGGCAGGGTGAGAGCACAGGCAGCCCTCCCAGGGAGGGCCAGGCCTTGGCATCTCCCCCATCGGCTGAGAACATGCTTAGTTTTCCTGAAACCATTTTTTCTTTTGGTTTATTTCAAGCCCTAGTGAAAGGAGAGGGGAGCTGGCTGAGGCAGAAATCTCTTCATGTCCTTCAGTGTTGTTTACAGATTTGCATGGGGTCTTTCAACATGAGTGCGGTGCTTTTTCCACAGAACTTTGAGGGAGAGGGGTGAAAAAAGGCTGGGACAGGGAGGGGGAGTCGCTGGGGGAGGAGGTTTGGTTCTGGTTTTTTTTGTTGGGGTTTTCTTTTTTCCTTCTTACAAAGCACATTCACTTTGAGCCGCTCCCAATGCTGGACTCTGTTCTCCCTTGCCCCCAGCCCTACACTGTGAAGTGACACTGCCTTGAAGACCCCTCACCGTTATTTATTTAATTAAAAACCTAATTTGAAAGTGAGCCAGAAGTCTGTCGTCTTTTTGGAGGCCAAGATGCAACAGTCCAGTGTAAAATGATGGCAGATCAAGAACAGGGGTCCCTGCCTCTGCTGTCTGATCCTCTCCTGCCCTCCACAAGGGCTCTCCTGCAGGCAGGGCAGCATTCCTGTGCCAGGGATGCCATCCCAGCCTAGGAGGAGGCCCAGAGTTTTTCCCTTCTAGTGCTGCAGCTGGAGGAAGGTGTACAGGTGCCCCAAATCCTCTAAAACCCTGTGCCAGGGTCTGGGGTGTTGAGAGGCAGGGGTGCACCCAAACTTCAACCAGAAAAAGCTCCTGGAGGCAAGAGGAGCGTTCCTGCTGCAACTGCATTGTGTTTCCCCACCGCACACTCTCTGTCCCATCACAGACTCCTTAAATTCTCTTCTGTTTGTGCCTGGCTCTGCCTGCCTGTCCCGGGGCCCTGAGGGCTCCAGCTCTGCAGAGGTGGGCACGAGGGTGGGCACAGCCCAGGGCAGGGGGGACGGGAGCGGGTTCCCCCCTTCTTCAAAGCCTCGAACCGCGGGTGTGCTTGGAGCCTTCGCTGGCACCGCGATCCCTCCCCTCCCCTGCATCCTTCACCACGAAACGGTGACTTGGGCCCCGTGTGACCCGAGCGCTGCTTCCCGGGCGGTGAGAGCGGCAGGACCGGATCCCCCGGCCTCTGCTGACCCCCGGGGCTGGGTCCGGGCCGGATTCCGCAGCCCCCGGGGCTCCGGAGCAGGGTCCGGGCCGGATGCCGCAGCCCCCGGGGCAGGGTCCGGGCCGGATTCCG